>JAVTVY010017871.1:0-77449 GCA_036873755.1 Hanleya hanleyi | reverse complement strand
ATCTTTGCGGTCGTCGCCGTGGTTGAGGTTGAGACTTTCGCATTATTTCCTCCATCAATTCCTTGATCTGTTTTCTCAGCCGAGCTTCAGATTCTTCGTCATCCTCGGAGGTTGCAGCTAATCCCTCATCTTTACTAGGAACCGTGGACTTCGCGGTTTCCCAAGTCTTACGGCGTTGCGAGGACTTGAATGCTTCTACTTCTACAGCAGAGTGTACAGCTGCATCTAAGGTCTTCGGCCGCGTCTGCCATACAAGAAATCTAAGCTCGTCCCCAATAGCCTCCAAAAACTGATCCTTTGCCAAGGTATCCTGTACGTCATCCCCGGCAACGGGATAAGCCTGTTGTGCAAGCCGAATTAATGCCTGAGCTAGGCCCGGAAGATCTTCTGACTTCTCTCGGTATCTGGATTTTAACTGCGTTTTATACAAATCCAATTGATTCGGCGGAGCAAAACGCTTCTCCAAGGCATCCCTCAATCGTCCATAGTCAGCGCTCCCTGGTTCTGATTTCAAGCTGGCTAAAAGCTGCTGGGCAGATCCTCAGAGGGCGACGGCCAGATATTGACCCCGTTGTGAGTATGTCCATCCGTTGATAGCAGCACAGTGATCGAAATGGGAGAGATAATCCCGTAATGGCGTTGTCCCATCATAGGTAGCTGCCTTTGCCGCAGTCAACATCGGTCGCCTCACCTCAATAGCAGGGGTTGAGGTTTGTAATGGCTGCCTCCAGCTCATGGGATCATCTCGTCCTCTCCTCGGCGGCGGTGGCGTCTGCTCGCAACCCTGCTGCGACCCGGACACACATTCGGTTCGGCGGTAATCACCAACCATTTCGGCAGTTCCACAACCCGCATTCAGCTCTGCGGCGTCGTTTTCAGTGTCCGGTCGTCTGATCGCCTCTCCTTCCTGAATCTGACTGTCGGTGATTCTGGACATCTGGCTCGCCATCATCGATACAGTCGACTCGAACGCTCTGGCCATAGACCCGATGGTTTGTCGTAGCTCGGCAATCTCTTCCATTATCTGTACTGTCGAATCGTCGTCACGGTGTTCATATCGGCCCCCGAGACCGTGGTTATCAGAACCAGAGTCTTTAGGGGCTCGATAACTTCCGTTCTCGTCGGGCAACGTCTGCCACGAAGGTATCGGCGACAGGTCAGCTGGGGGAGCCGATAGCACTGTGTCCAGCTCTACTGTGGACAGGTCTAGCAAATCCACACTCTTCGGTGCCTCAAACGCTGATCGTCCGGTCCCCACTCCTCGTCGTGACTCTTCTCGGTCTCTCGGAGTTGGCGTTATGGGCAGTTGCCGCCGGCTTCTCGCCCTCCCTGACTGCCAGTCGCTGTCCGCTGGACGTAGTTCGGAGCCGACATCTCCAATACTCATGCTTGGTTTTCGGGTTTCTTCCCAGCGTGGTCCCTTCTCCATCGGTTTCGCGGTGTTGGCCATCCCACCGCTGCCACCAGTTGTGACGTTCGAGCGGTCAGAAAACGTCTATCTTTGCGGTGTACACGAGACTTGAGGCGGCCTGGTCTCAGGCCCCTGTGACAAATTGTCAGGCTGATGTGAACGCAGTCTCGTATGACTGGAATTGGCCAACGAGGAAGGTCCGATTCAACCTGTCACCTTGTCTGGATCGAGGAGGTAGGATGGGGGACCTGTAGAAACAACCAAGGCAATAATAAAGTAATAATATTGTATTCTGCAATGTACACAGCTCTGTTCGCGCACAATACCTGTAATAAAGATCCCTACTCTAGAGGTAGTTATCGTTAAGTGTTATCTTTATCTTAAAGAGAAAGACTAATAATATACAGTATTTACAAGAGACCCTATCTATGACGCGTCACGGCCCAGTCTCGTCCAGACTGGCTCTCATCGTGGTATGGTACGGCGTCTCTGGTTCCTCTCCGGTCGTAGGCGTAGCCCCGGACTGTATGGAACATCTACCGTGTCTCAGGTTACACGGCCCAGTTCATCTAAGCGTTATTAATCGTCTCTGGAATCCTCTCCGTATCACTGCCTCTCCTAGCAGTAGCCCTTCGGCGGGGTCGGTCTGTACAGCACACCACAGCGTCTTCGGCGGCAGCCCCTTTCGGCTCGGCAGACCTCACGTCTTCGGCGGCCCGAATTCGGCGGCGACCCCTTTCGGCTCGGCACTTCTCTGTTATCGGCGGCCCGAATTCGGCGACCCGAACATCGGCTCGGCAGACTTCCCGTCTTCGGCTCGGCCCGATTTCGGCGACCCGTCTTCGGCTCGGCAAACTTCTCGTCTTCGGCTCGGCCCGATTTCGGCGACCCGTCTTCGGCTCGGCAGACTTCACGTCTTCGGCTCGGCCCGATTTCGGCGACCCGACTTCGGCCCTCACGGCGTTGACCCAAGGACGAGTTAATAGGCTCAGATTGTCTGCATATATATGTGGTAATAACGCCCTGGTCTCGGAGGTGTATTATTACCTTACAGTGTAATATCAATTAATATCTGTGATTTGTAATAGAATTCAGAGTCTTGCGGCAAAGCATAATTCGAGCCCTACGGCAATGTAAATATGTACAGTGGATGTAAGCTTGTGTTATCAGTTACTCCTAGCCGAGGCCTGTGAGTAACTAGTGTAGGTGAGTGTGATTAGATCTATTCCGTCCCGAAGGCCGACGATCTGGTGTCTGTGTGTGAGTATATGTAATCATGTAACATGGTATTTGTGTGATGGGCTGCAATGTGGGATATTTGGTGCTCTGTATTCCCCGTTGATGGACATCTCGTCTTCAGATACTGTGCGTGTTAGTATCTTATCCCCGTCTGGCGGTTCGTCTCGTCATCAGATACTGTGCGTGTTAGTATCTATTATCCCCAAGCTATGGCTTAGCTCTCGGCTTTCCAACCCTTCGGCAGATGGTTCGGCGCTGTTTCGGCAGTCAATTCGGCACTTTCGGCACTTTCGGCACATTCGGCGCATTTGCGGCGATCCTGTCTCTGTGCTCTTCCGCACGATGTGCACCCGCCGATCGTCTGGGACAGATTGCCGAACGTCCATTTCTCCGCGTCTTATATAGGCTCTGGCTCCCAGAATCCTTTGCGCGCCCAAACATGGCAGCCCCCATAAAACGAAAGTATAGACTCCGGCGGTGTTGGATTTCGTGTCAGATCAACAGAGTTCGACTTCTCTCGCCCGGTTTCGATGCAAGATGCGTGTCAGGGACATTTACACGTCCCTCGCTGAAAGTTTCAGCGCACAGTTGATACAGGTAAGTCGAATATCCACCATTATCGGTCCATTCACAATGCTATTTACACTGTCAGCATTAGAACGAAAATAACATTCTCCAGGTCATGGGCATTTTCGTCACACAAGCAACTGAAAGGATTACATTCTGAAGTTTAGACAGTTGCTAATAGTAACGGGACATCAACTCAAGATTTAATCTCGCATCAAGATATTTTATATCTATAAGGTCGGACATCAATATTTCACACGACAATGAACATTATCAAGACCTGTATTATTTTGTATGTTATCAGGCCCTAGAAGATGTATTATTTTGTATGTTATCAGGCCCTAGAAGATGTATTATTTTGTATGTTATCAGGCCCTAGAAGATGCGAAACTGCAGAGGATCAAGGATCATAAGGAGGAATGTAAGAAGGCCTCTCAAAGAGTGGAGAAATGTCATGGCACAGCAAACATGGAGGACCCCAATGGGGTCGGAGGAGGAGGGCTGAGAAACACAACCTCTCATAATGAACAGGACATAATACCAGCCCTGCGAGCCAAACAGTCCGGCGAACAAGGCACCAAGAAAACATCCAACAGGAGTTCTTCTAACATGAAGGATAAGAAATCTGCTTCATCCAGCTCTGGTTCCCAGGCCATAACAAAGAGTAAACCTACAGGGGGTAAACCCACATCTAAACCTTCTGGTGCTACCGCGGCTGCTGTGAAAGTCAACCTAGGGAAGAATTCTCCCAAAACACAGCCTAAAAAAGCTGCAAGAAACGTCAAGTCTCCTCCCTAGAATAAGATACACCAGACATTCATGAATTGTTGCTTTTTTTCTTTAACACTACTGTAAAAAGTTATGGTGCCTGTATGTAGGCCCCTGAAGATATTTTTCTTCAATATTTACCAAACAACATTTCTCTTTCTGCTGCGATAAGTATGCCTCAGTTTTAAGGAAAGTTCTCTAGAAATTCGTTTATGTGCTGTATATGTAATATATATAGGGGGAAAATCAAAATTTAACTCGAACATTAAATGGCTATTTATCCAGAATTTACTTTAGCTTCACAGATCCTCCATTCAAATTTCTAATTTCTGTATGGTTTTCGTTTATGCAGTTGAAGTTTTAGTTGTTGTAAATGAAGAAACTCAATCACATTTGCTGATTCTAAATTTGAAGTTCAATAATCCAAAATGTACTAGATCAATCTTGGATATGACTCTGACATATTATATTTAATATAATCAATATTTAGAACAATTAAGACAGATGTTCACTAAATCATGTATAGAACAAGAATGCCAAATTTCACGATTCCAGGATGAATATTTTTCGAGAAAGCTTTCTTTAGTGAATATAGTACAAAATGTGCATGTGATATATCAAGCATTCGATGTTTACACCTCCATCTACAGTTCATGTCACCAAGATTTTCAGATTTAAAATTAGACTATTTAGAATTGGAATTTTAAAGTTCCTGTCTCCATTGAAGTTTGTAATATGAAGTGATCTATGTCATATTAGTTATCACGGTCAGTAACTTTTAAAGCTCGAAGATTTCACTGATTTTTATATTGATTTGAATGATGTTATAAATGCTAAAGCTTGTACTGTTAGTTTAGCGGACTAATGAGCTGTCATCTCTTATACTGACACAAATAATGCTATCATCCTGTTCATTGGCTGATCACTTTGAGCTTTGATGCAGTAAATGAGCACCATAATATACATGTATTTTGTAAATGTTCATGTTTGGTATGGAATCAACCGATCTGTAAAAGAACTGCTCCGATATTGAAATGGCTTTGCTACAAAAAACTGTGGTGCATTTATGCCCCTTCTTTCCAATGGATTAGTATGCACCAAGTATGCATGCATTATTGTATTGAATGTTCCGTCCATCAGTGGAAAATATACCACTACATCACTGCTGAGTTGTTCTGTGCAATATTGATTATATACCACTACATCACTGCTGAGTTGTTCTGTGCAATATTGATTATATACCACTACATCACTGCTGAGTTATTCTGTGCAATATTGATTATATACCACTACATCACTGCTGAGTTGTTCTGTGCAATATTGATTATATACCACTACATCACTGCTGAGTTGTTCTGTGCAATTTTGATTATATACCACTACATCACTGCTGAGTTGTTCTGTGCAATATTGATTATATACCACTACATCACTGCTGAGTTGTTCTGTGCAATATTGATTATATACCACTACATCACTGCTGAGTTGTTCTGTGCAATATTGATTATATACCACTACATCACTGCTGAGTTGTTCTGTGCAATATTGATTATATACCACTACATCACTGCTGAGTTGTTCTGTGCAATTTTGATTATATACCACTACATCACTGCTGAGTTGTTCTGTGCAATATTGATTATATACCACTACATCACTGCTGAGTTGTTCTGTGCAATATTGATTATATACCACTACATCACTGCTGAGTTGTTCGTGCAATATTGATTATATACCACTACATCACTGCTGAGTTGTTCTGTGCAATATTGATTATATACCACTACATCAATGCTGAGTTGTTCTGTGCAATATTGATTATATACCACTACATCACTGCTGAGTTGTTCTGTGCAATATTGACTATATACCACTACATCACTGCTGAGTTGTTCTGTGCAATATTGATTGAACTGTCTTCACTATTTGTTAAGATATTATTTGTACCACAGCTAATGAATGTAGTTTGTAAGGTGTATACACAAATAAATGTCAATGTTTAATCAAAACTTGGGCCTTTTCTGTTTCTGACATCACAAATTATTAAAATGAGTATTAAGGTCTTGCAGCACCATAGAGGCACTGGATGAACTGTCAGTACCAGTTCTGGATGCACTGATTGCCTATTGGGTAGTTTGGCTACTGATTGCCTACATACTATTGGGCAGTTAGGCCACTGATTGCCTACATATTATTGGGAAGTTAGGCCACTGATTGTCTCCATAGTATTGGGCAGTTTAGTCCACTAATTGCCTACATAGTATTGGGCAGTTAGGCCACTGATTGCCTACATAGTATTGGGCAGTTATGCCACTGATTGCCTACATAGTATTTCACACTTGTATGTGTGATCACTGTGTAGTATCACTATCAGTTCATGAATCTGACTATCTTCTTAACTCCTTTACCGGTATTTGTTTTCTCCAGGTTTACAAAGAAAATTAAATTTGGCATGATTGTTCTGAACTAGGTAGCGACATGAGGCACCAGAGGTGCTACAACGTATCCCTCAACCCCTCAAAATTCCAGATCAAGATGCTTTTATGGGTGTAGGAGTTTGGATGCACAGCAGAGATTTATGGCATGCGAAATGAAAACCCAAGCCACAACTCATGGCATGGTATCTGCATACCAAATTTGACAAGAATCTGTCAAGGAATCCTCAAATTGCCCGGAAACCGAATTTAGATTTTGCCACCAGGTGGCATGACGAGCAGTTCTCAAGTTATTGCCCGGAAATGAATTTCAGGCAGACAGACAGACTTACAGATGAATGCACTGACACATGGACGGACAATCGAATCCAGTTTACCCCCTACTATGTACAGGGGTATAAAAAGTGACAAGGTATTTACATTTCTGTACGAAAAAAACATGTAAAGTTGTGATCTTATTGTTTCATACATTTATTCAGAAGATATAGCAAGTAAACATTGGCTTTATTCGGTGTATCTTTCAAAAATAAAGCCTCTGTGTACCATAAACATAGATCTGTAATGTGCTCTGCTGATAGTGGCACAAATGGATACCAAACTACTATTTGTAAGTGTTTCCAAGGCATGGAAATTCCACGAATTACAACTGAAGAATTATTGAAGCCAACTGAGTAATTGGTAAATGGTAATTCACGAGCAGAATAGGTTGTGGAGATCTATTACTGTAGATTTAAACTTGTACTACACTTCCCAGCAGACTCCTCTTTGTGGTTATCTCCCTTGTCCACTACCCTGCAGGCAGTCGAATTTCCCAATACAGGGAAATTATTATGTAAATGATTTGACCACCACTAGAATTTGTTGCTCAAATCTTCACCTGCTATCAATGTATGCCATATTCCTCCTGTTTGGAGGTCTCTGCAACAGAAATGATCTCCCTTGACTGTCCGCTAGGTGGCGTGTCTCTGCGCATGTCCGTCCTCTTTTTCCTGTTGCAGTCTTGGTGACAAGACGTGTTTTGGAAAAGAGTCTCTGTGTTCAAGTAATTTGAGATATTCTAGACGTATCCTAGGGTTATTTGTACTGAAATTTCATTCTTCAGTTAGCTATGTCCGACGTAGTCACCCCCACTGTAAAGCACTCCAAACGTTGTGAATCGTGTCGACATTTTTGGCCCAAGGAAGACTCGCATTCGTTTTGTTTTAAATGCCGGGCCCAAATTTGTTATAGACAGGTTACCTGCCGTGAGTGTGTCGACTGGGACGACCTGACCTGGCATAGATATGCGGGAGCTCGACGCAAGGTTCTTCTCAAGGCGGCCGCCGACATCAAGAGAAGCCCTGGCGAAAAACAGGCAGCCACGCAAGCTCTCCTCGCTGACCTCAGCTTGAACGAGGACCTGGAGTTATCCACCGGACTCCCGACTCTAGACGTTCAAGCCAGCGACAGCCCCCAGATTCCGCCAAGTGGAAGAGTACAGCTATCAGCGAACAGTCCTGTGGAAAGCTCACAGTTGGCCGGGACCAAGCCGGTGTTCATTTTGGGGGACTCCACCGCCCGACGAGAGGACCCGGGCTCGAGTCACCATCCAGAATATTATGAAGACTCGGACGGGGCCCGGGACCAGCCTATGGACCGGGACACGGCACCCCAGCGGGATCCCGACGACCTCAGGCTAACATCATACAAGAGTAGAAGTCCTTCTATGACTCGGACCCGGGGCAGCAACCGCAGTTCCTCTCCCGGTTCCCGTGGACGGCGATCTTCCAGCTCTTCGTCCCGATCTCCATCGAATTACAACACATATAAGGGAAGTGGGAAGAGGTGCCGACATACTGACTGCGTCACATGACTTCACAGAATAGTCTTCTGGTAAACCTATTCTAAAGCACATAGCAAGAATCTAACGATTCGTGATATGTGTTGTATCTCAGGTACGCTTTTATTGTACCTGTTCATGTGGCAACTTGGATGATATGACCACACGGCCCCTAGCACACGGCCCCTAGTCCCGAACTCCGAACAGTAGTGGGAGAAAGGGGAGATCTCACTCCAGGACGCGGGAGGAGACCCGACATGAAAAGTTTAGAGTCCGGACCCGGACCCCAGTACGGGACCCCGACTCCAATGACAAGAGCACTAAAGACCGGACCCGGACCCCGGAACGGGACCCCCCCCTCCAGGGACAAGAGCAAAGGCCGGACCCGAACCCCCGAACGGGAGGTCAAGTCTTCGACTCCAAAGACAAGAGCACTAAAGACCGGACCCGGACCCCGGAACGGGACCCCGCCTCCAGGGACAAGAGCAAAGGCCGGACCCGAACCCCCGAACGGGAGGTCAAGTCTTCAAAAGTTGACAAGCCTGAGGATCGGACCCGGGCCTCGGGACGGGATCCCAAGCCCAAGTCAACCTCGGACAAATCAAAAGAGTGGACACGGACCCCGGATCGAGACCCCAAGCCCAAGTCTGCCTTGGACAGGTCAAAGGAGCGGACCCGGGCCCCGGACCGTGACTACTCCGGATCCACAGTGGACAAGTCTGAACATCGGACCCGGGATTCCAGGGATTCTTCTACTAAGCTCTCCAGACGATCCCGGACCCCGGAACGGGACTCCTCTAGACGGTCGAGACGCAGTCGGACCCCCGACCGGGATCGCCATCAGAATAGGGAGTATATTCGACCCAGATCTCGCACTCCCCCTCGTCATCGGTCTCGCAGATCCCGTAGCCGGTCACGATCACCGCATCATCATCGTTCTCGACGGTCCAGAGATTCTTCGGACGGGGAACGACGTAGGGAGGTGCATTCTCGTCATCGTTACCGATCTTCGTCGAAGACACGTCACGAACAAGAATCATCGCATCATCTGCCGGAAGCAAAGACCAAGCAGGTATCCAAGCCGTCGGGGACCTCTAAGGTCATTACAGAACCCCGGAGAGAGCCGAGTTCCGTACAGGAGACCCGGACCCAGGACCGGGCCCCGCTTCCGGTAGCCTCGACGTCGGTGGTGCGTGAGAGTGATGATTTTAATCAACGTCACAAAACATTGTTGCAGAAACTTATAAAACAGGGCTATTCCACCAAGCGCCTCCACTCAAAGTTTCTCAAATTTGGCGATACATATCGCATGCTGATAGCAAAATACGAACGTAGCGTGCAAGATCTATGGCGCTACGTTTCGTAACTTGTGTCTAATTCCGCTTAACCCGGGCTAGGGGCCGTATGAACCCATGTACTTCAAGATCCTCATGGTACTCATATGAACAGTCGCAATCAAAGCGTGACTGAGATACAACATTCTTTAGATGACGACTTTACAACGAATATTATGGATTAAGAATACTGATCAGCGATACGGATTTGATATTTTTGGAACATCATGATGTCTTGCCGGCATCATTGAAAACTGTTGACCGCTTCTCTTGCAGGAAACAAGCCTATGTTTTTGTATACTATGATTGTCTTTTTGAATTTGGTGTTAATACTGTTATATGGAAAATGGAATAGGTCTTTGGATTATGGACGCGGATATTCTCTAATGGACGACGGCTGGATTATGAATGACGGACTAGACGCTTGTAATTCGTCGAGTTCGGAGCCCGACTCCGACCAACAGGATTCTTCCCCGGATGATCACCAGCCAACATCTGCCTCTTCACCGGAAAAGTCATCTTCTCCAACTCACGGTGCAGCGGAGGAACATGATGAAATAGCATTCAAGGCCAAGATTGCGGCCTTATTTACCCTCCTCCCGCAGATGCCGAGGTCGGAAAAAGGAAAGGAGGACGCTGATTCTGATGAGCCACCTCGCAAGCGTAAGCGGGCCATGGCAACGTCACTCTTCGCCACGGACAAGCCAGCTCCGGTTGAGATCCCACTGACGTGTGCACCATCACCGGAGTCTTTACTATTGATGAAGGACCTGAGCCGGCAGCTCAGGAGCTCCGCATCCTTCAAGAAACCGAGTGCCTACAGCTTCTACGCGCTGCATAACTCCGTCCTATCAACCAAACACCCAAAGCTGGACAGGGATTTGGACAGGGTTTTGAAAATCACCAAGCCACCCTCCGTGGTACACCCGGCCAAACAAGTTTACCTGGTGCAGGACATGATGCTGGCACAGCACAGGATCACTTCCTATTCCGATTGGTTCCTGGCGGCTACCTCCAAGTTGGTGCTAGACCCCGCTAACAGACGAGTAGAAGCCGACGGCAATGCGACTACGGTGTTATCCGCTACGCAGTTGGACTTTTTCAAGGGTTTTATTGACACTCAACAAAGCCAACGCCCATGTCATGGAGACCGGCCTCCTCACGTACGCCACCATGGTTCAAGCCCAACGTTCGGCCTATCTAAAGAACCCGAAGGCGGAGGTACTTCAGTCTGTCAAGACGGAACTGGCGCAACAACCCCTATCTGCACGGTATTTGTTCAACAACGCCATTCCGGTCGTCATGCCATCGGTCAACGACGAAAATACCTCCCGCCTTGTTGGAGCATTAGCACAGCGACCGGGCAAGGGCAAGTCCAAGGGCAAGAGCAAGTCTACCAGAGGAGGACGCCACGGACAGTCTTCCTGTCAGGACTCGGGCGCCTTCTCTACTCAAGACACTCAAGCGAATTTTCGTCCCTACGGGAGAGGAAAATCTTGGGGCAGCCGTGGGAAGAAGTCCTCCGATAGAGGCAGAGGCAAGCCCGATAGATACTGACTGCCACCGATCTCCACTTCACTTCAATCATCCAGTCATCAATTTCATCCTTCCACCTTTTCAACACTTCACTCATCCGGTTGTGGGCGGACGCCTGCAGTTTTTCTGGAGGAATTGGGAGCTCATTACAAAAGACAAGTGGGTCATCAGATCGCTCAGAGAAGGCGTTTTCTTCACCTTCCTGGAGTACCCCAAGCTCATCACCAGGCCCAAGTCATCTCCCAGTTCGTCCAGAACACACAAAGACCTTGCTGGAATCCGTAAACACCTTGGTGGAAAAAGGCGCGGTTCGAGAACTACATACGGAAGAAGAAAGTGCGGGGTTCTACAGCCCAGTCTTTCTGGTACCCAAAAAGGAAACAGACAAACTCCGCATGATCATCGACCTAAGGCGGCTCAACCAGACTATGGCTCCACCACCAAGGTTCAAGATGACATCAATACCATCACTACGGTCCCGCCTACAACCGGGAGACTGGATAGCCTCCATCGATTTGCAGGACGCCTACCTTCACGTTCCTATTCATCCACTTCATCGGCGTTACCTGCGTTTCATCATTGCCGGGAGACGATTCGAGTGGCAGGTCCTACCGTTCGGCGTCTCAATCGCTCCTTGGTGTTTCACCCGCATCACATCACCAGTCATGGCTTTCTTTCATCTCAGGGGAATCAACATAGAATCCTACATAGACGACATTCTCATCTGGGAGTCAGAGATGCCAGCACTCAAGTCGCACATCCAGTTCATTTTGCAAGTCCTAAAGTATCTGGGATTCATCCCGCACCCGGACAAGTCGGAGCTGGAGCCGGCCCAGACACGTCAGTACATCGGGGCGGTCTTCGACACCTGCAAGCAGTTGGTCCTACCAACAGAGGACCGTTGGTCAAAGATACAAGCTCTCATCCCAACGTTTTTATCCTGCCAATCGCAACGTTTACGTCTGTGGCAAGGCCTCCTCGGACTTCTAACATCCACCCAGGACCTGACGCAGTTCGGCAGGATACAGGTGCGTCCGTTGCAGTTTCATCTACAGCCGTACCTACGGGCGAGAGCACTCAACCCTTGGGTCCCCGTTCTGGATCATCTTCACCCGTTCATAGAATGGTGGCAGTCCAGGGAGAATGTGATGTCCGGGATTCCGCTTCAGCGACCGTGGCCGGAGTTTCACATATTCACGGATGCGTCGTTAGTGGGTTGGGGAGCCCATCAAGGCGAACAGCAAATATCCGGCAGATGGACCCCACAGCAAGCCAAACAGCACATAAACATCCTGGAGATGGCTGTAGTGAACATGGCAATCCGCCATTGGAGTCCACAGCTGTACAACAAGCCAGTGTTGATTGCGACCGACAACACCACGGTGGTCAGCTATATCAACAAGCTGGGGGGAACAAGATCCCTATCATTATTCCAGGAGACATGGACTCTATTCCAGTGGGCACAAGATCAGCGATGTCAGGGCACAGCGCGACATGTTCCGGGGCACCTGAATGTCATCGACGACAGTCTCTCCAGACCAAAGTACTGCAAACGGAATGGCACCTCCACACAGAAGCCTTCCGACAGCTGGCGTCGATCTGGGAACGACCTCTAGTGGACCTGTTCGCAACCAGGAACAACGCCCAGATCCGGACTTTCGTCAGTCCGATCTGCGACCCTCAAGCTTGGGCGATCGATGCGTTCACCCTCAACTGGAGCAACCTCCTTGCCTATGCCTATCCACCAATTGCGCTCATTCAAGAGGTCTTGTCCAAGATAATGGAGCACGACTGCGTCATCCTGCTAGTGGTACCATGGTGGCCGCATCGCCCGTGGTTCCCGTCACTTGTGCGTCTGCTAACGGATCAACCACGTCAACTACCTTGGTGGCCCGGACTACTCGATCAACCACACGGAATCCGGCACCACGACCCGCAATGGCTCAACCTACACGTCTGCAGACTATCCAGGATTCCCTCACAGAACAGGGGTTTTCAAGGCCAGTTGCGGAAGCGATGGCAGCAGCAAATAGGCCATCCACTTCACAACTATACCAGTCAAAGTGAATCTACTACAGCGTTTGGTGAAAGGCCAGAGGACTCGATCACAACACTACCTCTGTTCCTATAGTGGCGGACTTCCTGTTGCACCTTCACCAGGACAGGAAGTTTCAACCAAGCACTATTGAAGGATACCGATCAGCCCTATCAAGAGTCCTGAAACTGACATCTGGGATTAGCATTGGACAGGATGGCAACCTATCAGCGCTCCTCCAGTCTTTTTCCTTACAGTCTCACCGAACACGTCAGTTACTACCCAAGTGGGACCTGGGTGTGGTTTTGAGTGCATTTCTACGGCCGCCGTTCGAGCCCCTGCATGCAACAACCATTAAGGCCTTATCCTACAAGACAGCCTTCCTCACGGCGTTCGCCTTAGCTACAAGAATTTCCGAACTTCACGCACTGGATCGGAGTTCCCTAGCTTGGACTCCAGATTGGTCTAGAGTATCCTTTCGCCCGATCCCGGAGTTCATTGCAAAGAATGAATCTACTCGACAGGGACCGTGCGCACAAAGACTCTACCAGATTCCCTCGTTAACAGGCTTCGTAGGGCCACGGGAGGACGACCGATTTCTGTGTCCAATCAGAGCACTACGCCACTACATTCAGAGAACAGACCCGTCTAGAGGCACGAGGCGTCATTCCTGTCATTACAGCCGGGTGCATCAGCCGACATCACGAAGAACACTGTTGTGGCATGGCTGAAAAAGACAATTCACTGGACATACCAACTAGCCATCGACGCCCCACCTCTTCTGTCTAGGGCATCGTCCCATGAAGTAAGGGCCATCGCTACATCTTGGCCACTATGGAAGAACCTGTCACTGAATGACATCGTCGATGCATGTGCCTGGTCTTCCAACTCTACTTTTACTGATTTCTACCTTAGAGACATGTCAGTGCAGACAGACAGGGTGACTACGTTGGGCCCGCTAGTGGCAGCCCAACGTGTAGTCCGTTAATCCCATCAAAGAAAAAGGGGGGGGCGCAGCAGAAGCAAGCAAGCAAGATCCCGACACTTCGGTAAGCATGAGCAAGCATACCATGCCGGAGACGAAGGGACCTCAAGGACTCGATGGCACCTGATTATCTGGCGATAAGTAATCAGAAAACTGGGCGGTACAATACTCCACCATTTCACCGTATTACTTGTAATTTCCTTGAGCTCCCTTAGCCTCTATACGACATGGGAATTATCAGGATATTACTGGGCATACCAGATCTAAACAATCAGGACAAGGCGTGCTCCGCACAGTTCAACAACGAGACTACAAGGCCGGCTTCCCATCCTCCTCTGTTGGGAGTCTGGCATACATTGATAGCAGGTGAAGATTTGAGCAACAAATATGAAACATTTATAAATAATGTTGGTATTTGTTATCAAATCAAACCTGCTATCAATCTTAATTTGCCCAACCCATCCTCCCCACTCGCTGCGGCCTTCACGCAAAACACGCCTTACGCCGCACGGGAAAAAGAGGACGGACATGCGCGGAGACACGCCACCTAGCGGACAGTCAAGGGAGATAATTTCTGTTGCAGAGACCTCCAAACAGGAGGAATATGGCATACATTGATAGCAGGTTTGATTTGATAACAAATACCAACATTATTTATAAATGTTTCATTTTTAGAAACTTACCACAAGAAGGCCCATAATAGATAATGTTGGAATTAAACCATGATACTGATGGACAAAAAAGTGGACGAACAGTCGCAGAGAGATGATGATCTGACCAATGAAACATACAAAAGGCACATCTACAGATTACATTCTATATTGGACAGAAGTTTTGCCAGTCTACCTTCAGTTTCGCTGGCCTACCTTCCTCCTCAAGATATGGAGTCCCGAGGAAAGAGGACGGACAGACAGACAGATGGACGGACAGACAGGGGGACAACAATACCCCTGAGCCCAATTGGGCTGAGGGGTAAAAACAGAGCGATGCTTCAGTTTCTTGAAGATGTTCTGGTGACGAAGATATTATGATTAAAGTGTGACCATCACATTTTATTCAGTTTGTTACATTGAAAAAAAAAAACTCCATAAAATTTCGTACAAATAGCATGAATGAAATGAATACTGCAGTATTTGTGCTTGAAAAACATAGATACATGTACCTCTATCTTCAAAACACCGATATTTCTTTTTGAGCCAAAGGAAAAGCCTGACAAAGACGGGTAGCAGAGAGCATTGATCCACATACCATATCTGCATGTATGGAGGAACATTGGTCCACTCATACCATATCTACATGTATGGAGTAGTATTGGTTCACTTACACCATATCTACATGTATGGAGGAACATTGGTACACTTACACCATATATACATGTATGGAGTAGTATTGGTTTGCTTACACCATATCTACATGAATGGAGGAACATTGGTCCACTTACACCATATCTACATGTATGGAGTAGTATTGGTTCACTTACACCATATCTACATGTATGGAGGAACATTGGTCCACTCGTACCATATCTACATGTATGGAGGAACATTGGTCCACTTATACCATATCTACATGTATGGAGGAACATTGGTCCACTTACACCATATCTACATGTATGGAGTAGTATTGGTTCACTTACACCATATCTACATGTATGGAGGAACATTGGTCCACTTACACCATATCTATATGTATGGAGTAGTATTGGTTCACTTACACCATATCTACATGTACGAAGGAACACTGGTCCACTTACACCATATCTACATGTATGAAGGAACATTGGTCCACTTAGACCATATCTACATGTATGGAGGAACATTGGTCCACTTACACCATATCTACATGTATCGAGTAGTATTGGTTCACTTACACCATATCTACATGCATGAAGGAACACTGGTTCACTTACACCATATCTACATATATGGAGGAACATTGGTCCACTTACACCATATATACATGTATGGAGGAACATTGGTCCACTTACACCATATCTACATGTATGAATGAACATTGGTCCACTTACACCATATCTACATGTATGGAGGAACATTGGTCCACTTACACCATATCTACATGTATGGAGGAACATTGGAGGGGGGGAGGGAATTTGGCTTAATGTCACACTCAAGTTTGTTTCACTCATTATGGTGACAGTCAGTTTGGTTGGTGGAGGAAGCCGGATTACCCGGAGAGAACCACCACTCTTCGGCAAGTAACTGACAAACTTTCACACATGGACCAGCTGGGCTCGAACCCGTGCCGGTTCAGCGGTGTGAGGCTAGCGGTCGCCAGCGAAGCGCCTTAGACCACTCGGCCACCGAGGGCCGGAGGAACATTGGTCCACTTACACCATATCTACATGTATCGAGTAGTATTGGTTCACTTATACCATATCTACGTGTATGAAGGAACACTGGTCCACTTACACCATATCTACATGTATGGACGAACATTGGTCCACTTACACCTTGTCTACATGTATGAAGGAGCACTTGTCCACTTACACCATATCTACATGTATGTCGGAACATGGTCTACTTACACCACATCTACATTTATGGAGGAACACTGGTCCACTTACAACATATCTACATGTATAAAGGAACACTTGTCCACTTACACCATATACATGTATGGAGGAACACTGGTCCACTTATACCATATCTACATGTATGAAGGAACACTGGTCCACTTACACCATACATACATGTATGAAGGAACACTTGTCCACTCACAACATATCTGCATGTATATATGAAGGAATACTGGTCCACTTACACCATATCTACATATATGGAGGAACATTGGTCCAGTTACACCATATATACATGTATGGAGTAGTATTGGTTCACTTACACCATATCTACATGTATGGAGGAACTCTTGCCCACTTACACCATATCTACATGTATGGAGGAACATTGGTCCACTTACACCATATCTACATGTATGAAGGAACATTGGTCCACTTACATCATATCTACATGTATGAAGTAGCATTGGTTCACTTACACCATATCTACATGTATGGAGGAACATTGGTCCACTTACACCATATCTACATGTATGAAGGAACATTGGTCCACTTACACCATATCTACATGTATGGAGTAGCATTGGTTCACTTACACCATATCTACATGTATGGAGGAACATTGGTCTACTTACACCATATCTACATGTATGAAGTAGTATTGGTTCACTTACACCATATCTACATGTATGGAGGAACATTGGTCCACTTACACCATATCTACATGTATCGAGTAGTATTGGTCCACTTACACCATATCTACATGTATGGAGGAACATTGGTCCACTTACACCATATCTACATGTATCGAGTAGTATTGGTCCACTTACACCATATCTACATGTATGGAGTAGCATTGGTTCACTTACACCATATCTACATGTATGAAGGAACACTGGTCCCATTACACCATATCTACATTTATGGAGGAACATTGGTCCACTTACACCATATCTACATGTATGGAGGAACATTGATCCACTTACACCATGTCTACATGTATGAAGGAACACTT
This sequence comes from Hanleya hanleyi, assembly GCA_036873755.1. Classification (NCBI taxonomy): domain Eukaryota; kingdom Metazoa; phylum Mollusca; class Polyplacophora; order Lepidopleurida; family Hanleyidae; genus Hanleya; species Hanleya hanleyi. Next base: position 59,769 of record JAVTVY010017871.1, on the reverse strand, counting down.
GTCCACTTACACCATTTATACATGTATGGAGGAACACTTGTCCACTTACACCATTTATACATGTATGGAGGAACACTGGTCCACTTACACCATATATACATGTATGAAGGAACATTGGTCCACTTACAACATATCTACAGGTACGAAGGAACATTGGTCCACTTACACCATATCTACATGTATGGAGGAACATTGGTTCACTTACACCATATCTACATGTATGGAGGAACATTGGTTCACTTACAACATATCTACATGTATGGAGGAACATTGGTCCACATACACCACATCTACATGTATGGAGGAACATTGGTTCACTTGCACCATATCTACATGTGTGGAGGAACATTGGTCCACTTACACCATATCTACATGTATGGAGGAACATTGGTCCACTTACACCATATCTACATGTATGGAGGAACACTGGTTCACTCACACCATATCTACATGTATGGAGGAAGATTGGTCCAGTTTAACATCATACCGGCACGGGTTCGACCCCAGATGGTTCATGTGTGGAAGGGGTGAAAGTGGGATATTGTGATGTGACTGTATGCCATAGTTGCATGAACAAGTGACCTGATTGGCCCAGAATAAAAGAAACAAGAGCCCAATGGGCTTCAATATACGCCCGTATATCTGGAATTACATTGGTTCAAATTTGAAGGTTGTTTAATAGCCTTGATTCAAATTGATCTAACAATTATGAGAATGTAACATATATCACATCTTATATTGAATGATAAACTAAAATGAGCTTAACTCTTGGTAACTAATTGACCTTGAAGCAAGAGCTGAGAGCTCACATATCTTACACTGAAATCGACAATAGTCAAACACAAGAAAATAGTAGTTTTCCTGCAAATGGATTCCTTTCAGACGAGAGAATTTTTCATGAAGGAAGAAGGAAGTGATGAAGTAAACCTTTGTTCTTGAGTTAATAAACAGGTGTGAAGTTCATAAAAGACTCCTCTCCCCGTTAAATTAGTAAATGTATGGTTTTTATTTCACAACAGTTTAACTAAATGAAGCCTTTCAAACACGGGAGACAACTCCACAGGACAATACCATATAAATGCAGGGGAAAGAACTTAGAATATTCCAACAATATTCCAACACATTTAGTCAGCTAAGCTTGATTCATTTTTGGGGACTGCGACCTAGACCGTTGACAAATTGATCTCATATGTATGGCTCCACTTTGCCATGCGAGTAAGGTATATTCAAAGTTTGGTACCAATCCATACCTTGAAACTAGAGCTATCGCATGGACAACAAATGTTAATGGATGAATGGACAGAACGCAACATCGCATTACACGACCTCGTCTTCGACAGGCATATGAAAATGTGACTTTTAATGATTTCTTTATTTTGGGGTCACAGTGACCTTGACCGTTGACCTCAATTTTGGTACACAACACATCGTCTTCCCTCAATCTATCAATGCACACAAAAAATCATGATTTTTAATGATTTCCTGATTTTGGGGTCACAGTGACCTTGACCTTTGACCTTGGCCTAAATTTTGGTACATGACAAACCGTCTCCCCTCAATTTCTCAATGGACACAAAAAATCATGATTTTTAACAATTTCACGACTTTGGGGTCACAGTGACCTTGACCTTTGACCTTGACCTACATTTTGGTATGTGACACATTGTGTCCTCCTAATGTATCTACTGACACAAAAAATGTTATTTTTAATAATTTCCTAATTTCCGCAACATCGCATTACACGACCTCGTCTTCGACAGGCATATGAAAATGTGACTTTTAATGATTTCTTTATTTTGGGGTCACAGTGACCTTGACCGTTGACCTCAATTTTGGTACACAACACATCGTCTTCCCTCAATCTATCAATGCACACAAAAAATCATGATTTTTAATGATTTCCTGATTTTGGGGTCACAGTGACCCTGACCTTTGACCTTGGCCTAAATTTTGGTACATGACAAACCGTCTCCCCTCAATTTCTCAATGGACACAAAAAATCATGATTTTTAACAATTTCACGATTTTGGGGTCACAGTGACCTTGACCTTTGACCTTGACCTACATTTTGGTATGTGACACATTGTGTCCTCCTAATGTATCTACTGACACAAAAAATGTTATTTTTAATAATTTCCTAATTTTGGGGTCAGTGACCTTTGACCTTGACCTAATTTTTGGTATGCATCACTTCATTTCCGCCTATTGAATCCACTCACAAAAAATTAGAAATTTTTAACGATTTCCTGATTTTTCGATCACACTGACCTTTGACCTTTGACCTATGACCTCGACCTATATTTAATATGCAACACATCGTTCCCCCCTAGGGCATCCACTCACCAAAAAATTAGAACTGTAGATAGAAAACTGTCAATGATCAATGATTTCCTGATTTTTGGCAACAGTGACCTTTGACCTCTGACCTCGACCTCAATTTCGGTACGCGACATCGTCTCCACCTGGCGTATCCACTCACAAAAAATTGCAACTGTGGATAGAAAACGTTCACAGATATAGACCGGACACGAACACTTCAGTGATTTCCTGTTTTTAGGCCAGTGACCTTTGACCTGTGACCTCGACCTTCATTTTGGTATGCGACACATCGTCTCCCCGTAGGGTATCCACTCACCAAAAATTGGAGCTGTGGATAGGAAACTGTCCCAGATATAGACCGGACACGAGAACCGGACAGACGGACGGAAACCGCCATCACATAATACGTCCGCCTTTTGGGCGGGCGTATAAAAATGAATTACATCAATCATAACAAACAGTTTCCGTCTGATGAAGCAAAACCAGTCTTATACTAGGGCAATTCGGCCTCATTTAAAACAGGGTCAAAACCTGGGCATATGTAGATAATAACTGTTACCATAGACAGTCTAAAGTAACCAATGACTTGAACCTGTATGTTGATCACGAAGGAAAAAATATACATATATGTCAATGACAGGTAGTAAACATAATGTAACACTTTGTTATATTTCGTAATATTTATTTACATCAAGTGAAAATAAATTAATTTGTTGTCCCTAAAATCTACATACACATAGTGTAAAATATCACAGTTACAAATTCTTCGATGTTGCATGAATGAATTTTCCAGCGTTTCTGTTAGGTACCTTAACCATTAACGGACTTCATATGAACAAGCTGAATGGCTGGTTTTAATCATCTCAAATCGGACACAGCACAACCTCACCACCACATATACGCAATCCAGCATTACACATTTGTTGGGGGGGGGGGAAATGGAGCTGTTTAAGTGTTATAATCTGAGACCGTCCCCACCAAGACACATCTCTAGACAAGCTTACAAACCATACAGTAACCGTGTAACTTATGTAGGTACCGTAAGTCATATTCAAGATAATGATGTGAATAATAAAATTTAATAAAGTATTTGTACTCTGTGCCAGAGGTATTCAAAGCAACTTTCTGCAAATTATATAGAAGGGAATACTACCAGAAGCCTTCCTGGACTCTTTTGATGTCAGTGAACATCCCCCAAGGGGTTATGGAGCTACAACCCCCGGGGGTAATGAAGGTATCGGTATCCCATAAGTTTACAAACTTTAGAAAAATATGAGGATATGGGGTGAGGCAAGGTTTAGTTTGATAGATAGAGGGTGGGGCTGCTCCCTGAGTGTAGGACTTTCCCACAAGTGTACAATGATATAAGCTTTCAGAATATATAGGGCCATGAGGTGGGACAAGGCTTAGTTCAGAGAAAACCAACTCAGAGAAAAACTTCAACTGGCCCAGAGAAAAAACTTAACCAGAAAATCTTTAAAGATGAAATGCAAAGGTTTTCATATTTTCCTTTTTATATTCTCCATGGGCCATTTAATGATGGAAATATCAGCCTATCTACATGTACTTCGTTTGGTTTTATTTGAAGCATTTTTTTCTCCTGGTAGCTTTTAAAAAGTGTTTCAAAGTTGGTATCTCAAGCCCGGTCGATTTTAGAGATGAAATCCGCATCGCTCAGGCTCATCTGCCCTTGTTTGACACTGGTTTGTGACGTCACATCAGACCACCTGGCCAGACGTTAATACTTGTAACGTTCAATCTCCGGGCTGCTGGTCTGACGTGACGTCACAATCAAATTCGAATCTAGAGATTAATTTTATTCAGCCTTAAGATTATCTTGAATATGATGTAAACTTGCAAAAGTAACAGTTACACTTTAACCTGAGCTAGCTTCATGGAGTGCAAGCCACATTGGCCACGCTCATCCGCCCAGCTCTGAAATAACCTGCCCAGTCATCCAGGAGGCTCTCCTCTAAAATAACCTGTACTGTCATGCATCCAAGAGGCTCTCCTCTATCATAACCTGCCTAGTCATTCAGGAGGCTCTCGTCTATCATAACCTGCCTAGTCATCCAGGAGGCTCTCCTCTATCATAACCTGCCTAGTCATCCAGGAGGCTCTCCTCTAACATATCCTGCCTAGTCATCCAGGAGGCTCTTCTCTAACATAACCTGCCTAGTCATCCAGGAGGCTCTTCTCTAACATAACCTGCCTAGCCACCCAGGAGGCTCTTCTCTAACATAACCTGCCTAGTCATCCAGGAGGCTCTTCTCTAACATAACCTGCCTAGTCATCCAGGAGGCTCTTCTCTAACATAACCTGCCTAGTCATCCAGGAGGCTCTCCTCTAACATAACCTGCCTAGCCATCCAGGAGGCTCTTCTCTAACATAACCTGCCTAGTCATCCAGGAGGCTCTCCTCTAACATAACCTGCCTAGTCATCCAGGAGGCTCTCCTCTAACATAACCTGCCTAGTCATCCAGGAGGCTCTCCTCTAACATAACCTGCCTAGTCATCCAGGAGGCTCTTCTCTAACATAACCTGCCTAGTCATCCAGGAGGCTCTTCTCTAACATAACCTGCCTAGTCATCCAGGAGGCTCTCCTCTAACATAACCTGCCTAGTCATCCAGGAGGCTCTCTCTAACATAACCATAGTCATCCTGCTTAGTCATTCAGGAGGCTCTCCTCTAACATAACCTGCCTAGTCATCCAGGAGGCTCTCTTCTAACATAACCTGACTAGTCACCCAGGAGGCTCTCCTCTAACATAACCTGCCTAGTCATCCAGGAGGCTCTCCTCTAACATAACCTGCCTAGTCATCCAGGAGGTTCTCCTCTAACATAACCTGCCTAGTCATCCAGGAGGCTCTCTTCTAACATAACCTGCCTAGCCACCAGGAGGCTCTCCTCTAACATAACCTGCCTAGTCATTCAGGAGGCTCTCCTCTATCATAAGCTGCCTAGTCATCCAGGAGGCTCTCCTCTAACATAACCTGACTAGTCATCCAGTTGGCTCTCTTCTAATATAACCTGCCTAGTCATCCAGGAGGTTCTCCTCTAACATAACCTGCCTAGTCATCCAGGTGGCTCTCTTCTAACATAACCTGACTAGTCACCCAGGAGGCTCTCCTCTAACATAACCTGCCTAGTCATCCAGGAGGCTCTCCTCTAACATAACCTGCCTAGTCATCCAGGAGGTTCTCCTCTAACATAACCTGCCTAGTCATCCAGGAGGCTCTCCTCTAACATAACCTGCCTAGTCATTCAGGAGGCTCTCCTCTAACATAACCTGCCTAGCCACCCAGGAGGCTCTCCTCTAACATAACCTGCCTAGTCATCCAGGAGGCTCTCCTCTAACATAACCTGCCTAGTCATTCAGGAGGCTCTCCTCTATCATAAGCTGCCTAGTCATCCAGGAGGCTCTCCTCTAACATAACCTGACTAGTCATCCAGTTGGCTCTCCTCTAATATAACCTGCCTAGTCATCCAGGAGGTTCTCCTCTAACATAACCTGCCTAGTCATCCAGTTGGATCTCCTCTAATATAACCTGCCTAGTCATCCAGGAGGTTCTCCTCTAACATAACCTGCCTAGTCATCCAGGAGGCTCTATTCTAACATAACCTGACTAGTCACCCAGGAGGCTCTCCTCTAACATAACCTGCCTAGTCATCCAGGAGGCTCTCCTCTAACATAACCTGCCTAGTCATCCAGGAGGTTCTCCTCTAACATAACCTGCCTAGTCATCCAGGAGGCTCTCTTCTAACATAACCTGCCTAGCTGCCAGGAGGCTCTCCTCTAACATAACCTGCCTAGTCATCCAGGAGGCTCTCCTCTAACATAACCTGCCTAGTCATTCAGGAGGCTCTCCTCTATCATAACCTGCCTAGTCATCCAGGAGGCTCTCCTCTAACATAACCTGACTAGTCATCCAGTTGGCTCTCCTCTAATATAACCTGCCTAGTCATCCAGGAGGTTCTCCTCTAACATAACCTGCCTAGTCATCCAGGAGGCTCTCTTCTAACATAACCTGACTAGTCACCCAGGAGGCTCTCCTCTAACATAAGCTGCCTGGTCATCCAGGAGGCTCTCCTCAAATTTAATGAGGTAGCTCAGTTTAAAAATTTATTGACCCAAGTTCTCGAAAGTAACACCCGGTTTCATCTTCATAAAAAATGGAGAGGTTATTGTTCCAATCTTCCCATGGATTGTGAGATGAGAGACAGATAACAAACCAAAACATTCAGATGAATGGTAAAATAACAGACACTGATTCTTCTAAGACCAGCTGTTTGACTGTTGTACACAATAACAGACACTGATTCTTCTAAGACCAGCTGTTTGACTGTTGTACACAATAACAGACACTGATTCTTCTAAGACCAGCTGTTTGACTGTTGTACACAATAACAGACACTGATTCTTCTAAGACCAGCTGTTTGACTGTTGTACACAATAACAGACACTGATTCTTCTAAGACCAGCTGATTGACTGTTGTACACAATAACAGACACTGATTCTTCTAAGACCAGCTGTTTGACTGTTGTATAGATAGTTGTCCTATAAAATGTCATCACAAATATGGAATGCTGAAGCAGGTTATCTTCAGTTGAGCCATTTCTTCAAACTTTTCGGCTGCCTGGGTGAAACTATTCACTATGTATATATACTGTATACACTGTACAAACTTGGACTGTAGGTAAGAAGACTTTAATAGACTGGCCAGCATCAATTATATGGTTACAACACTACATCACGTGTCATCGGAGGCCTTCGTAAACTTCACACTTTGTCGGTACTTCAGAACATAGGACTGATTACGTCTCAACAGGGGTTCGGTCGGATCAGTGTCTGCAGGGTCATCGTATACTGTGGAAATAACCACATCTTTCTTTGCCCGTCTCTTCATCCCAGCACCGTGATATTGTGCTAACTTCTCTCCCCGATACCTGCAGAAACATCATCAGCATCTTCAGAACGAGTGCAATTAATTAATAATTAACAACAATTATTCTCAGCAGATATTTTGGCCTTGATTAAAAGTGAATATACATGCAATTAGCTCATATTCTACTTGCACATACAGGAATCAATGCAAAAGCCTGAAGTAAATAATTCAAACATCTGCTGAGTTTGCTGCCTATTCAACAGTCACATTGATCAGATCAGTGAAATGAAAGAACTTTGATGATGCTAATTTGATAATCACAACATTATAGGCGGCGGAACTGCCCGACCAAGTATCGAGACAAATAATTTCCTGATATCTTTTTGCCCAAGGAAGCATACTGCTTGATCTAGATCTATCTGTTTCACCAAACTGCCTGGATTGTCCCTGACCCCTCATTCACCTCTCCTACCACTCCCTTCTATTCTACCCTACTATCCCAACCTCTCCTCCTCCATTCAATTCTACCCCTCTCCTATCCTTTCTATTATCCTTACCCTGCCTTCTCTTTCCCCATCCCCTTCTCTCCCTTTCCCCTTCTCTTCTCCACCACTCCACCCTTCTCTTCTTCTCCCTTCTCATCGCCTATCCCTTCTCTTCCCCCGTCCCTTCTTCCCTTATTCATCCCTTCCCTCCTTCCCCCCTCTTCTCTTCTTATCCTCTCATCTCTTCTTCCCCTGCCTTCCCTCTTCTGAACCCCTCTGACTGGTGGTTCCTACATGAGATTACATACACACTCTGTTGTTCATATTGATATACATGTATGCAGACATAGGTGAAAAATATAGTATTAAATTTTAGATTTGGTACATTTTGTGTTCCCAAACAGCAAGGAAGCAATCAGAGATTGCTCAATTGTATGCCCCCCCTTCCGCTTTAATCTGACACTGCCCCGCCATTGTTCTGTTCTGAATTGGTCTGTGGAGGCCTAATTTGGATAATTATAAAAATTCTGTTTCAGTCACTTTTTTTCGGCATGCCTCGCATGATACATATTCCAAATATCGACCAACAAGTAATAATACAATGTTTTGATGCAAGATGGTCACCCGGGCTTTCGCCAAATCCAACAAGAGCCCAAGGGCTTCAATATACGCCCGTTTATCTGGAATTACATTGGTCCAAATTTCAAGGTTGTTTAATAGCCTTGTTTTAATAGCCTTGATAGCCTTGTGCGTCTGAGAATGTAACATATATCACATCTTATAGTGAATGATAAACTAACATAAGTTCAACTCTTGGTAACTAGTTAACCTTGAAGCAAGAGCTGAGAGCTCACATATCCCACACTGAAATCGACAATAGTCAAACACATGAAAATAGTACTTTTCCTGCAAATGTTTCTCATGAAGGAAAAAGTGATGAAGTAAACCTTTGTTCTTGAGTTTATAAACAGGTATGAAGTTCATAAAGGACCCCCTCCCTGTTAAATTAGTAAATGTATGGTTTTTATTTCACAACAGTTTAACTGAATGTAGCTGTTTCAAACATGGGAGACAACTCCACAGGACAATACCATATACATGTACATGTAGGGGAGAGAATATTCCAACCTAACACATAGAGTCAGATAAACTTGATTCAGTTTTGGGAGACTGTGACCTTGACCTGTGACAAATTGATCTAAAAATTTATGGTTCCCCTTTGCCATGTGAGTAAGACATACCGGTACTCAAAGTTTGGTAGCAATCCATACCTTGAAACTGGAGATATCGCATGGACAACAAATGTTAATGGATGAATGGACAGAAGGCAACATCGCATTACATGACCTCGTCTTCAACAGGCATACGAAAATGTGACTTTTAATGATTTGTTGATTTTGGGGTCACCATGACCTTGACCATTGACCCACATTTTGGTATGTAACACATGTCCCTCTAATGTATCTACTGGCAAAAAAAAGAGTTATTTTTAATGATTTCCTGATGTTGGGGTCACAGTGATCTTCACCTTTGACCTTGACCTAACTTCTGGTACAAGACACATCGTCTTCCCTCAATGTATCAATGGACACAAAAAAAAATCATGATTTTTATGAATTTCATGATTTTGGGGCTCTCAGTGACCTTGACATTCAGCTTTGACCTACATTTTGGTACGTGACACAACATGTTCCCCTAATGTATCTACTGACACAAAAAAAGTAATTTTCAATGATTTTTATTATTATGGAGTCACAGTGACCTTGACTATTGACCTTGACCTAAATTTTGATACATGACAAACAGTCTCCACGAAAAATCATGATTTTTAACAATTTCATGATTTTGGTGTCACAGTGACCTTGACCTACATTTTGGTATGTGACACATCATGTCCCCCTAATTTATCTACTGACACAAAAAGATGTCATTTTTAATAATTTCCTGATTTTGGGGTCACTGACCTTTGACCTTAACCTAATTTTTGGTATGCGACACTTCATTTCCGCCTATTGAATCCAATCACAATTTTTTTTTAATTTTTAATGATTTGCTGTTTTTTAGGTGACACTGACCTTTGACCTTGATTCTGGGGTCACAGTGACCTTGACCATTGGCCTGGATCTAAATTTTGGTATATGACAAAACTACTCCCCGTAATTTCCCAATGGACTAAAAAAAATCATGATTTTTAACAATTTTTACAATTTCGGGGTCACAGTGACCTTGACCTTTGACCTTGACCTACATTTTGATATGTGACACATCGTGTCCCCCTAATGTATCTACTAACACAAAAAAAAATTATTTTTAATAATTTCCTGATCTTGACCTTGTGACCTTTGACCTTGACCTATTTCTTGGTATGTGACACTTCATTTCCCCCTATTGAATCCACTCACAAAAAAATTAGAAATTTTTGATGATTTCCTGATTTTTCGGTCACACTGATCTTTGACCTCTGACCTCGACCTACATTTGGTATGTAACGCATCGCTCCCCCCAAGGGCATCCACTCACCAAAAATTAGAACTGTAGGAAGAAAACTGTCAATGATCAATGATTTCCTGATTTTAGGCAAAAGTGACCTTTGACCTCTGACCTCGACCTTAATTTTGGTACGCGACACATCATCTCCACCTAGCGCATGCACTCACGAAAAATTGCGACTTTGGATAGAAAACGTTCACAGATATAGACCGGACACGAACACTTCAGTGATTTCCTGTTCTTTAGGCCAGTGACCTCTGACCTCGACCTTGAGTTTGGTACGCGACACATCGTCTTCCTGTGGGGTATCCACTCACCAAAAATTGGAACTGTAAACAGAAAACTGTTCCAGATATAGACCGGACACGACGGACGGACAGACGGACAGACGGACGGACGGACACACGGACGGAAACCGCCATCACATAATACGTCCGCCTTTTGGCGGGCGTATAAAAATGTGACCTGGTTATGAGACCTACATTCCTTGGGAGTATATTGTGGTGAAATTATGAAGCGATCGTGAACTTTGAATTTTGCACCCAATTCACTCTTTTTGGGGCAATTTCATACTTCAGGACCTATGTGGTCTGCTTTGGAATGTAGAATAACAATTTTATAGCCATTTTCCCACTCCAAATCGGTTATGGACTGAGATCCAGCCTGGACAAATAAATATATCCCATTCACTTAGGTTTGATGAACAAAGGGCCATAACTCTTGAAAATATAACCAAAAGCAGAGAAACTTCATGCTGCACAACTATGGGGCATTGACCACATATCATGCAAATTCCATACTTGTCCATACAATATTAACCGAGATCCAGCCCGGACAAGTCCCAACTCAAAAAGATTTCAAGAAAAAAAGGGCCATAACTCTTGAAAATATACGCGAAACACGGAGAAACTTCACGCTGCACAACTACAGGGCACTGACCACATATCCTGCAAATTCCATACTTGTCCATACAATATTAACCGAGATCCAGCCCGGACAAGTCCCAATTCACAAAGACTTGATGAACAAAGGGCCATAACTCTTGAAAATATACGCAAAATGCGGAGAAACTTCACGCTGCACAACTACAGGGCACTGACCACATACCCTGCAAATTTCATAATTGTCCATACAATATTAACCGAGATCCAGCCCGGACAAGACCCAATTCACAGAGATTTCAGGAACAAAGGGCCATAACTCTTGAAAACATAAGCGAAACGCGGAGAAACTTTACGCTGCACAACTGTGGGGCACTGACCACATATCATGCAAATTTCATACTTGTCCATACAATATTAACCAAGATCCAGCCTGCATGGCCAAGTCCCATTCACAGAGATTTCAGAAAAAGGGCCATAACTCTTGAAAATTATACCGGAACTCGGAAAAAAACTCTATGCTGCACAACTACGAGGCACTGGCCACATTCCATGCAAGTTTCAATCCTGTCCAGCAAATATTAACTGAGATATCGCGCGGACAAGAAATTCGGACGGACAGACGGATGGATGGACAGACGGACGGATGGACAAACGGACGGACAAAGCGATCGCTATATGCCCCCCTCTAATTAGAGGGGGGGGCATAATAATATGTATGACTCCGGAATTCTATACAAAATACCAGCAACATGGGTGGAATCATGCCAGGTAATTCTATATTTAGATGAAGATGAAGAATGCATTCAAATAATAAAAAAAAAGATATATCAGGACGGGTTGAGTTTAATAAACACCAGCTACACATGTATGTTTGGTTTCTATGATACTATAACAAGATGGAAGGGATGACAAGTTTGTAACGAGTCTATGACCTACCCGAATCCTTTCCTGTCTCTGGGTTTCTGGCCGTCATTCTCCAGGGCCTCGGACATTCCTGTGATTGTAGAGCCTAGACCCTGACCCTCTCTCCAGCCCTGTCTACTCAGGATCTTACGCCCCACACCTTTAGTGTGTGCTTCAAACTTCCCAATGCCCACGGTACGAAAGTCGGTGCTCTCCACACCATCGCGTCTCCGTTTCTCTTGGCGCATTCTGACATGGTCTCTCGAGTCCATGTCACCAGCAGTTTCATCGTAATACACGCTCATGTCCACATCCCAGTCATCCGCAGTCTTCTCATCAAAATCTGCAGAAAATAGATTGAAGATTCAAGTCTAAACTGTACCCCCTTCTCCTCTCCTATTCCTTCTCTCCCCTTCCTTTTAATTTGCACCAACCTGTACACATACATGTACATGTATGCCTGCATCTGTCTCAAACTTCATATTTTCAACAAAATAATCTCAAATTGTATATGTTTATCCATCAAATGATTATTTCATGTCTAGAGAAGCTGATGATCAAAAACCATCCTAGTCTGTAATGAGTAATTAGAACAGTTCACCAGAGTCATTACTTTCATAGTAGTTTGAACTAGAATTATTAAAATGCTGTACTTTGATCTACCATACATGTTCAATAGTTTAACAACTAGGGTGTAGATATGGCTATCAGAACAGGAAACTTATGGGCTTCAATATACATGTTTTGATGCATGTAATTATTTGTAGATTTGTGAAATCTACCAGGTAAAACCGTTGCAACATCCCATGAATATTTTGGAAGTAGAATGGAAAGAAAACATTTCTGAATACAGGGAAATTATTATGTAAATGATTTGACCACCACTGGATTTTAGAAACTTGCTACAAGAAGGCCCATAATAGATAATGTTCGAATTAAACTATGATAAAAATGGACAGAAAAGTGGATGGACAGACAGTCAGATGAGGACCTGACCAATGAAACATACAAAAGGCTCATCTACAGATCACATTCTTTATGGGATAGAAGTTTCGTCAGCCTGCCTTCAGTAGTTCTCAAGATATGGCCCGGGCGAAAAGAAGATGGACAGACAGTCGACGGAAAAAAGGATGGGGTGACAATGATACCCCTGAGCCCAATCGGACTGAGCGGTAAAAAGGGTTCTCTATTTTTGGGAACAGCGCTTGGAAAAAAATTGAAAGGGGGCGGGGGGTGGTAGAGGCAAAGGCTGTGAATTAGCCGTCAGAAAATGTGCTAAATTCACAGGAAAAGTGACTGAGACTTTTGATCGTCTTTTTTCAATTGGATAGCACAAAGGTGCACACACCCCTCGTGCTATCATGCTCGATATCGGCACATGTGTGGTTTCATTCATGGCATACACGACTGCTCTGATGTGGGTCCCATGGGTGAATCAGATTTCATCGTTTTGAACACCCCCTAATATATGCAGATAACAACTGATCCCGCAATTGATTTTCTGTCGATAATTTCTACCGTACATATGGTAGTACCATGCAATCGGATGATGCTCTGAACTGTAATTATAGCGTAAACATAATAATTTTCAAAGGTTTCCTGATTTTTGTCCATAGTGACCTTGATCTTTGGACCTCAAACTGAATAAAAACGATCCTCTTTGCCCCATGAGTAAGGTATACCCAAACCTTAGTACAAATCCATGACCTGGAACTGAAGACATCGCACAGCCTACAAAAGTTACCGTAATTACGGATGGACAAAACTCCTTTTCGCATTATATTACCTCATGTCACGATGGGCGTAAAAAAAGAGACCTGCTTCAAATAAATCTCATCATTGTTAATTCTTGGAATTAGACAATGCAAAGACAATACTGACGATAAAAAGCTCTGTATACCTCCATCTTGTTTGTCCCAGTATTGTGCATCAGTGTAGAAGACGAGTCCACTACCTCCCTTCTCCCACTTCAACTCAATCTCCTCCTCAAATAGTCGCTCCTTGTTCCTCTCCTGATTGGTTGGGTCATCGTACAAAGCCTCGTGTCTGTCCCACTCCTCACAGGTGTCATTGTCCTGGAATGAAGAGTTCGTATTCAGGTTATTATATTGATAGGTATACTCAAAAGCTTACTGGTGTAGGGCATGCCGGTACATCACAGTATGGCACATCATACGCCGTTCCAAATGTTTTGGAGATAGGCTTGTAGTGTTTAGTTTTGCTGATTTGAAGACTGATTAAATTACATGTAAGCTATAATACCGGTACCTACGTTTTAGCTTCCAGCATGAATTAATTGATTCTAAAAGGTAGCTAGATGTGGAAAAATAAATAAATACCTCTGAAAACTGTGTTCAAGTCTGTAATTGTTACTCTTGAACAAAAGTTCAAACTGCCAAATATTGTTGGACAAATGAGAGACAGACAGTGTTGGACAAACAGAAGACAGGCAGTGTTATAATGGGAACTGCATCCTATATGAATGCCTCAGAATATATTCATGCAGCTAGATAATAATTCATATAAATGTGTTAACTGAGATTTGCCACTGAGAATGATAAAGGAAATCCATCTATTCCCCTCGTTCAACAAAAGTTGTCTTAAATGTTAGACCAACACGTCTGTCTTGTTAGTCCAACACAAGATATCTTCTGTTAGTCCAACCAACATAAACTGGCGATATTTTGGATTTTTACTGACAAAAATCTTATTATGATTGCAAAGGATTTGCAAATGACTAAATTCATGTTCATGTATGCCTGATGATAAGTCAGTTGAGCCATGCAATATTTAGAGAATTAGGCCACTTTGTGGTTGGACAACATCACCCTACCGAATCGGCAAGTATGATGGTAGGTAAACACCGCCGGTCACGTGTCAAATCACAGTCAATGGTAGGTTTTTCGGTGCTTTCGTACTCAAGCATGGGCGTGTGTCTGACCAGACGACAGTGACCACAGCTGAAAATGAACGATTTTCAGCATATCGATGACAGGTATGGTTACTGGTGTCCAGTCATTTTTTTTTGAGAGAGATATCGTACTATATTGTCACCAAATGTAGTAGGGTTATTACTATTTCAAGTTAACAAAAATTTTAAACATTTTTGCGGCGAGAGGTGTTTTTAGGTGTTGGTGGACAGTCCATGGTAGGTATTAGCATCGAATTATAGTGTGAGGAAATGAGCACAAAATGAACACGTGGGAACTTACTACCTGCCTCATGTATCACTGACTCATTCATCTCTCGATTCCTTTCACTGACTTGTGTGTGTTTAAGAGGAATATGAACCATTAATAGTTTATTCTCTGTCTGTCTGCTATTACGACAGTCCATGGTATCATCATCGGCCCGATCGACAGTCCATGGTAGGTCAAAATACGTCAGTCCGAACTGACGTGAACCGTGAAACCTTGGCCAATGATTCGCCAAATGAACAGTTGCCGAGACAAATGGTAGCTACCATGGACTGTCGACATATCTGATATACAATCATATGTTGACTCATTATAACATTGCAGCTGTTATCCGGCTTCAATGTGAAGTGATCCAATCTACAGTTCATGGTCGCATGACACATGGACTGGTGCATCCACCTACAATCATACTTGTCGATTCAGTAGGGTGAACATCATCAACATTTTGATGAAATTGGTAGTAATTTGTCCATCTGGTTCAACAGTTTTCCAGCATAAAGATGCCATGCATGGCCAGAGAGGATGGACAATGTCCGTCCAACCAGAAATATTGAAGAAATAATATTTTTTCGATAAATGAGTTGATTTGAACATTGAATTGTACATAGAAACACAACTTAGGTATGAAAATGTAGTATGGCAAAAGCAGGTTACAGTCAAAATGCAAGAAAACAGCCCATTATGATAAAATTTTAATCATTTTTAGTACCGGTACCGGTAATTAACTTTCACAACTGCCTCCCTTAACTAGAGGTTCCGCTTTGACCCTTGAGTTGCCGCTCCGGCATGAAGCCTATGCTGGTTGTTTTTTTTACAAAAACATACGTCTCCCCCATCCTCCCACCCTGCCTTGAATGGACACATTATTTAAGGAAAAGTGCTATAAAATGAATGCAATAAGTATCTTAAACAAAGCTGCGTATCTAAAAATATTAATTACAAAGAAGCGATACAAGTAGATGAACGGATGGACAGACACCGGACACGGATGCATGCATGCACACATACACCAAAACCTGATCAAATGCGGGGGCTATGCCATTGAAGCTTCCATCCAAGTTTGGTGAAATTCCGTCCAGTAGTTCTCCAGATATCTTGCAGACAAGCCCTGTATATACATGTACAAGTAGATGGACGGACGGACGGACGGACACCGAACACGGATGAACGCATGCACACACACCAAAACCTAATCAAGTGAGGAGGCTATCCCACTGAAGCTTTCATCCAAGTTTGGTGAAATTCTGTCCAGTAGTTCTCCAGATATCTTGCAGACAAGCCCTGTATATACATGTACAAGTAGATGGACGGACGGACGGACACCGGACATGGATGAATGCAGACACACAAACCAAAACCTAATCAAATGAGGGGGCTATCCCACTGAAGCTTCCATCCAAGTGGGTGAAATTCTGTCCAGTAGTTCTCAAGATATCTTGCAGACAAGGCCTGTATATACATGTACAAGTAGATGGACGGACGGACAGACACCGGACACGGATGAATGCACGCACATACACCAACACCTAATCAAATGAGGGGGCTATCCCAATGAAGCTTCCATCCAAGTTTGGTGAAATTCCATCCAGTAGTTCTCCAGATATCTTGCAGACAAGCCCTGTATATACATGTGCAAGTAGATGGACGGACGGACGGACGGACACGGATGAATGCACGCACATACACCAAAACCTAATCAAATGAGGGGGCTATCCCAATGAAGCTTCCATACAAGTTTGGTGAAATTCCATCCAGTAGTTCTCCAGATATCTTGCAGACAAGCCCTGTATATACATGTACAAGTAGATGGACGGACGGACGGACACCGGACACGGATGAATGCACGCACATACACCAACACCTAATCAAATGAGGGGGCTATCCCAATGAAGCTTCCATCCAAGTTTGGTGAAATTCCATCCAGTAGTTCTCAAGATATCTTGCAGACAAGGCAAGGGGACGGACAGACATCCATCCATCCAGACAGACATCCATCCATCCAGACAGACAGCACAAACACTAGATGTCTCCCCCCAACATAGTTGGGGGAGACATAATTATTACAGAATATATCTGAACAGTTGTCAAAGCAAGCTGTGAGACCATATTTGTTGTCCTCTCCTCAAAATTAATGACACAAAAATCTGCTGGAAATAGGGCTTGCATTTACCATTAAATGGTAGCACCTCAGCAAACAAACACCCATATAAATTTTATCTTAATTACAGCCAGTTTTTTTCAATCTGAAAGCAACAACCCACTTCTGGAGGGTCACAATCAGGAAGGATAATCCAATGAAGGGAGACAAATCCAGTGTCATGCAATCACATCAAGGGAGATAATTCATGTATGAACAAAATCCAAAGCTCATCAATACAATAAATACAAAATTAAAGAAACTCCTTATGTGAAAGTGGTAATGTGGAGGATACAAAATTCCATTGAATATCACTTTTATGATTGTCGATGATAATACTAATGTTTGGAAACACTTTGAAAGATGGTTGAATGGTATGTTGAAAGCAGATGTAAAACTTTCAAAAGAAAATGTGTTCTGTGTGTATTTTGGTGGCACTGAAGAAACCAAACTTGTAAATTTTTGTTTACTCTATGCCAAATACTATGCATGTATTTGCAATTATGCAGAATGCCCCTCATACTTTGTAAGGCCTGATCCACACTTGATTCAATCTTTCCCATCAGCCACCCGCATGTCATTTTACCTACCGCCCGTTTTTTTCATTATTTTCATTGTTTGCTGTTTTTTGTACTTTAATGCACTTTTCAAGTGAAATTTCTTGCTTTAAACATTTTGAAATCAGTAAAACGTTTAACCAATTAAGCCTCATTTTGCTCAGGAACCTCAAAGACACAATCAAAGCTAGTCCGACATGCAGCCCTACAAGATATTTTATAATACTGATTTCTACTGAATGTTGATCTACATTCAATAGAAATCAGTATCACAGTACTGAATGGACAAGGATGATTATAGGTGAAGGCAGCAGTACATTTGTCATGTTTCCGTCATCTTTTGGCAGGATGACATCTGCTTGCAGCCAGATAATTGCAGCAATGCCAAAATGAGGCAGCAAATGATTGTATGTGAAATATGGCGACAGTCCATTGTAGCTAGCATTTCTTGAGGCAACAGTGCATTGGTAATTGTAACCCATAGATATATTATAGATATGCTCTCTGAGTCGATACTCACGCCGATGATGAATTATGAGACGTTTCAAATGTTCAGTAAAGTTCAGGGTCATTGACTAGTAGCCTAGACTACGAGGTTCACGTTAGTTCAAGCGGACAGTATTTTAGGCCTACAGTGGACTGTCACTTGATCCTTGTGTAATATGTACAATGGACTGCTACAGTACCAAACAGACACAAAACAAACACATATATTCCTTCATATTTTGTATTAAATATGCATGAAGTGAATGGAAATTGAGAGATAATTGCATCAGTGATATTTTCGGAAAGAAGTAAGTTCTCAAGTGTTCGTTATATACAGTTTAATCCATGAAATCGCCCCCTTTCATCATAATATTTTTTCATGGTACTACTAGACATATAATGGACTGCTGCTCACATTGATCAACTGGAACAACACACAAAATGTGTAAAATCTTCGTTAAGTTCTAATACATGTACCGTAGTAATAACCCGAGAAAAGGTGTCGATGCAGTATGATATCTAGTGATTAAAAAATGATTGGACACCAACAACCATACCTTTCATTCACAGACTGAAAATCTCCCATTTTCGGGCAACGATGCAGACATCTGGTTTAAATCATGCTGCGCTTGAAAACGAAAATAACTGAATGACCTATAATCATCAGTTGTATGACAAATGTACTGCTGCCTTCACCTATAATCATCTTTGTCGATTCAGTACTGTGAGTATTATAAAATATCTTGTAGGGGCTGCGTGTTGGACTAAATCAAAGCTGATGGTCGAACTGGCAAGATCAACAAAAATAATCTGCTCAACTGGAAAGTCCCATCAGGAGAGGTAACTCATTTGTTTAAACATTCCCAAACATGTCGGGAGAATGATGTCGACCTCAAAAAATTCCAAGTACGGTAAGTTCCCTAAGTATTCGTGACCGGAAGTGAATATTGCAGTCTTGAAAATCTTACCACTTTCGAATAGTTTGTGCAGGTCAGTTTAGAAAAACGGACGTTTTCGTAAACTTAGAGTCCCCATGTTAAATGCCCATATCGTTCGATAATGAGAGGTCATAATACGTCAACAATGATGTTTCATTCATTGTGTAATATTTATCACATGATGCACTTGAAATTATATAAGATCGACAACCACGGGACATTCACTATACTTTGTGTGGAGAATTAGGTTGGTTCAGTGAACTGAAGCTTCGAAATTTTGACAAAAACGTATCCGTTCACTCGGACAGCGCGTTCCACCGCCGCCATGTTTTAATACCGCCCAGAGTTGTTCCCCTGTACAATACGTATAAATGGGGATTTGGGCGCTAGCGGAAAACGGACGTAGTCACCATCGTTCCGCAATAGTTTAGTTTGCAGCTCTGAAAATAAATGAAGGTTGAAAAGAATGCAACAAATACGCAGTTGTCCCTTTGGTTTTACAAATTAAGCAGGAGGTTGTAAATATCGTATCTTCCAATACAATTGCAAGCCTATTGTATGTACGTAAGCCATATATTCATCTTGATTGAGAATCCAGGTTTAACGCGACGTTCATTCTCTTTCTCTCCTGATGTATGACTGAACTCCTCATTGTTCTCTTGATTAATCAATGGCACTGTATTTTTAATTAACTGTTCGTTTTTTTCTCATCAGCTACAGATAATCCTCAAGCCACGCACATAAGTGACGACATCATGCATGCATGGTAGACCCCTAATCCTAATCCCTTGAAAGGACGAACCGACGACCAACGTGACTGGAGATTAGATATTAACACCTTCTGTAGTCGTTTCATTTATCTGTGATTAAGTTTAATGATTTAAAGTAAATGATATACAATCATCTTTGTTCTCTTCGCTATAGGCAAACATACCCTCTTTTATTTGTGAAGGACTCCTGTTGTTTTAACTTCTTGTCTCTTTCTTGTTAGAGCCTAAATTTCCATCTAATAGACGGACCACGTTTTGGGAGAAGGTTTATTACTGAAATTAGTGCAATATTGGACCACACACGGACCAAATATATGGATAAAACATGTCAAAATTAGTTACGAGAAATCCCTTGGGCGATCTCACCAATAACACTTCTCATCTATATTTACGACCCGATGCAACGTTGACGTCTGATATCATCCCTTTTACCGTAACACTGTTGTGGTGAATTACGGTTCAAAAGCTAATGAACAAAATCAGCATTTCCTAACCGTACATAATTAAAAATAAATGTTTTTACCACATTAGTAATCTGGCGACCAGCATACACCAGCAATATCACGCGACCACGAAAATCGGCTTTCAAAAATCTGATTTACTAACCTGAGCGCTCGTCGGAGTATCTTTATACTTGTCGTTCTGTATTTCGTTCAGAGAAATACGTCCGTTCACCGCAGTTCAAACGTCCGCTCAAACTTCAGCAACATGTTTCGTTCAGAACGAATGAAACGGAACAATCAGTTCTTAATTTTGTTATTTTTGATAATAATATCGAATGTATGCTCTGCTCCATCGGCAATGTTTAGTATCGCAAGTTCCCGTAAACCGGGAATATTCTCAACTACGTGAATATGAAAAATGGAGGTTCAAACATCAGATTGATTCCGTTTGAGATATAATGAAAGTCAACATTCACTTTTTACAATTGGTTACGTTAAAAAAGATCGTAAGATTTATGAAATACTAATTCTAAGTGAAGTCGTTGATCTGAAAGTTTTTCCATCGCACAACTACGTATACTCGCAATATTATCAATCTCGCGACCACGATAAATCGGGTTTTTTCGAATACTTAGGACCGGGGTTTTTCTCAAATCAGCCGTTTTCGAATACTTCGGGAACAAGGTCACGTGACTTGGTGAAAAATGACCACTTTCGAATTTACTTAGGGTCGCGAATACTTAGGGAACTTACCGTATGTGACTATGCTAATAAAAATAAAATAAAAATCAGTAAATTATGCATTATTGCAATAGGACTCTGATTGTGGTTGCCCTGGTTGTGAAAGAGAAATTTCAGGACACAGGGGAAATTGATTTCAAAACAATAGTTTTTCTGTTTTTCTTTCTATATTATTGACAAGGAAAATAAATTCTCCATGGACAGCAGATGTCTATTAAATGTTGGATTTTACACTAGTATTTGTCTAACAACAGGATATTGGGAGTTGTTATCACAGTTGACTTTGATGGTGGATACATGTCTAAGTATACTTTCAATAAGTAATTGAAATCTATTCAAATTAAATTTTTTCAAGTAATTTTTCTTTATTGTTCTTAGTTTTTGTTCCTCTCGTATCAAATGAGGTCATTCCCATTGATGTGAAGCTGAAAAAAACTAAAGTTACAACAGTTTTTAATTTTCTTCTAGAAGTTGATCTCTTGACATAGAAAAAAAAAAATGAAGGATTTTTTTTAAATAGGCTTAAAAAAGAAAAAAATATTTGAATAAATTTCAATAATTGATTGGAAATATATGAGGGATCTACCATCAAATATCCCACAAGCCAGGCAACTGTGGTTGTTGTGTTAGGAAATCACCTAATGAATACCATGATAGTTCACTTAAATGGATGGATCTGAAATGCCCCAAAATTGCTTCTGATGACTCTCAGAGCACCGCGAGGTCTTTGGCTGCCCCAGACCCCCGGCTAAAATGCCTAGGACTCTCTTTTCCCCCATGCCCCTTTGCATTCCTGACTAGGGGTCTGGTCTCCCTAATCTATCCACTGACACAAAAAAAAATACTTTTCAAACATTTCTTGATTCTGAAGTCACAGTGACCTTGACTATTGACCTTGACCTAAATTTTGGTACATGATAAACCGTCTCCCCGTAATTTCTCAATGGACACAAAAAATCATGATTTTTAACAATTTCACGATTGACCTGTGACCTTGACCTCGACCTACATTTTGGTATGTGACCCATCGTGTCCCCCTAATGTATATACTGACACAAAACAAATGTTATTTGTAAAAATTCCCCGATTTTGGGGTCAGTGACCTTTGACCTTGACCTATTTTTTTTGGTATGCGACTCTTCATTCCCCCCTATTGAATCCACTCATAAAAAATTAGTAATTTTGATTGATTTCCTGATTTTTACGTCACACTGAAATTTGACCTTGATTCTGGGGTCACAGTGATCTTGACTATTGACCTGGATCTAAAGTTTGGTACAAAACGGCTACCTGTAATTTCTCAATGGGCTCAAAACATCAGGATTTTTAACCATTTCACGATTTTGGGTCACAGTGACCTTGACCTTTGACCTTGACCTACATTTTGATATGTGCACATCGTGTCCCCCTAATGTATCTACTGACACAAAGAAATGTTATTTTTAATAATTTTCTGATTTTGGGGACAGTGACCTTTGACCTATATTTTGGTATGCGACACTTCGTTTCCCCCTATTGAATTCACTCACAAAAAATTAGAAATTTGTAATGATTTCCTGATTTTTCAGTCACACTGACCTTTGACCTCTGACCTTGACCTACATTTGGTATGCAACACATCGTTCCCCCCTAGGGCATCCACTCACCAAAAATCAGAACTGTAGATAGAAAACTGTCAACAGTCAATGATTTCCTGATTTTAGGCAACAGTGACCTTTGACCTTTGACCTCGACCTTAATTTTGGTACGCGACACATCGTCTTCACCTAGCGTATCCACTCACGAACATTTGCAACTGTGGATAGAAAATGTTCACAGATATAGACCGGACACGAACACTTCAGTGATTTCCTGTTTTTTTAGGCCAGTGACCTTTGACCTCTGATCTTGACCTTCATTTTGGTACGCGACACATCGTCTCCCCATAGGGTATCCACTCACCAAAAATTAGAACTGTAGACAGAAAACTGTCCCAGATATAGACCGGACACGGCGGACGGACAGACGGACACACGGACAGAAACCGCCATCACATAATACGGCCGCATTTTGGCGGGCGTATAAAAATTCAATTTCGAAAATTAGGCTCCACAGACACTGATCACAATGGATCCTCAGAGAGCCCAATCTGTTTGGTACTTTAATCTACCTCCTGTGCCAGGCAAACATGGTACAAACCATGCTGCCCTAAGCTGGAGGGCCTCATCAATGAACATTTGAATATAATTTGTTCTACCAAATTTTCAAATGCCAAAAATGACCATTCCTTTCAGTTCTAGCCAAATGGATATTTCATTGTTTTTGGTTTTGACTTGCATCGCATTAAAAGTAAATCGTTCAGATGGAGTGAAAAATTCTTTCTGTGAAAGCCTGTGATTCGCACAAATGATGATTTGATGGACTGGGGCATATCTATAAAATTCTGAAGGGGTGGGAATTTTTCAGGCTTATGACATGGAATAGAATCAGGCAAGAAGATGGACACTACTTACTGCTCGTTAATAGGAACAATGATATAATCCTTAGAGAAGAGATCAACATGTCTCGTCCACGTCTTCACCCGCTCATGGCGACGCTCCTTCGGACTGTAAAGGGAAATTACAAGAAATTGCTGCTCTGAATTGATGCTTGATGCTCTGAATTGATGATTGATGCTCTGCAATTTCCTCATCACAATACCTGCAGTTTGTGGATATTATATATGGAGTTGAAATAAATAAATAAATAAGAAATCATGTTTAGGGATGGTTTTCTTGATTTAAACTTAATCACAAATTTGAAAACCAGTGGGTAACCCGGATCTTCCAGCTATTCCTATGGATATCTGTAAATTCTTCCCTGTGACCATGATGGAAGGTTAATCCTCTACCAGTACTTCTATCAGTGTGCACAATTGGTCTTAATAGCTGGGCACCATTGTTCTCTCTTTGTGACGTGCCAGTGCTTCCCCTTTTTTGTCACTTGTCAGCTGATACGCTCGTCTTATACAGTAATCCCTTCAATGATTCAATCCCCCTATCAAATTCAATCACTCCTTATTTTGGGGACAAAATTCAACAGTCATTCTAATAAATTTGATAGCCCTCTAAAATCATTGAAATAACGAAGTAATAATGGATTATATGCATGATTTACAACCATTTTGTCAACTATCTGTTCTAATAAATTTGATCACCCCCAGATTTTATGGTGTTAAATTTCACTTCCTGTGATTGAATTATTAGAGGGATAACCGCAGCATCACATGAAGAGAACAATGAATGGTGTCGCGGGCTGGGTCTGACAGAAAACTGCTGGTAACACTTACCCATTCACAGGGGTATCACATTTGGGTTGGCATAGCAGTATCATTTGACAGAAGAACAGTCAAATTTATATGTGTCAGCTGATCTAGAAAAAATTGACAGGATTTTTGTCTCGAACATACTTGAAATGCTCCTCCTATGTAAGAGTATGCCAATGAAAATGACATAAATGTTGAACACATACTCGGTAGGTTGACCCTCTTCCAGTGAAGCTGCTCCTCTCCCTTGTTTCTGAGTAAGTCTTTTGTAGAAGAAGGAGCTGAACACATGGGTCTTTTGTCGGTCAGCAGGGCTCAGCACCTCATGCAATAAATATCTGAAACAGTTCAATTCAGAAATGACAAGAAATTTAGAACCCCCCAAAATATTATGGACCGCAATCTTTCTCTTGTAGATGAACACTGTGTGATGTTCTCCTAGGCTTTTCATCATTGCAGTGACTTATTGTAGTTATGAGAATTCAACAGAGGAACCGTTGAAGTATTTCTTCATTGTATCATGGAATGCAAACTCTAGCCCTCATTTTAATCCAATCGTATACCCTCCATTTCTTTCTTTTTTCCGCCATCTCTCCAAGGTGTTATTCCATATACAGAAGGGGGAAAGGAGACCTTTCCGAGTGGTCATAAATTGAAAATGACAACACAAAACTCGAGATAAGACAGTCAAATGAGGTAAAAAAAAAAAAAAACTTCTCCAATGAATTATGTCCTTAACTCATTCAGTACTGCAGCTTATTCTAGCTGTCAGCCCCAGATAGTTTTCTTGGCCTGAACCCCACTGCTTCCAGCTCCGGGCAGTCAGTAAAGTCGAATAATTATCTCCAAAACAGAAGGCATTCATGTGTTTTTGTCTGCATTTCAGATCCCAGACATTCTGAAACTTATTGCTTTATGTCCTTTTTAAATAATATATATCAACAAAAACTATGTGTGTGTATTATTTTCCTCAAGAAATGCAGTTTTATTCACAATAAAAATCAGTAAACTCACCGACATGTTCGTAATTTGCAAAATGATACTGCCAATGGCAATCGTCGGATGTTTCGATGAACAACAACAACCACGTAAAAAATAAAAAACACAAACCTACGTGATTTTCCGAAGATTGTGAGCAGATATTTCTTTGATTACAATGCCCAGAAATAACCGATGAATACTCATTTATTCGTGGACATTTGTCAGAATAAACGCAGTTTCCAGATGAGAGACTTCGCTAAACTGCGAAGAGTTTCAGGGGTTTTTTTCGGTCATATTTGAAGGCGTGTATCTCCGCTTTCCAGCGGTTGTTTTTCATGATCTAGGTCACGTTGGAAAGGTGATTCCCTGGGCTTTCCCAATCTCGTCATAGTTACAATGGATGGCTAATATTACGAAAGCTACGATTGGATATAAATAGACGAATCTGATATTTGCCCCAATGAACCATGTCGACACTTCAGAGCTTCGGTTGGTTGTTGTTAGGCACGTGGCTAAAACGAACGCACACGATTGATCAATTCGACATTACAGTCGTTTCAAGCATGGCGCGAGATGAAAATGGCCAATCTTTACCAACACATGTGTTGGAAAAATGTGGAAATAAAGTTTACGGAGTGGATCTGATGGATTTCATCTTGATGGAACGATTAGATGGTCTCTTGGACACATACTTCAGCAATAGAGAGATTTGAACGGGATTACTGAGTGAATTTACATTCTGCAGCAAGATTTACGCACATGGTAAAATTGTGAAAATTTTGTAGTTCCACATTTCCCCCATTGTTTGTTCGTTTCTCTCTCGATCTTGTTTTATTTGTTTGTCAGAATGAAAACGTTCTTTGATGATCCGAATGTTGAAGGTTTAGGCTTTTCAAAAATATATACATTTGTGCAAGTTTCACTCGAGGTGCTCGCGTAAAATGCTACATTGCAGACGGAGTGGGGTTTTATTTGACGGTGAAGCAGCGATGTCGCCTTTTGGCGTCATTGAGGTTGGGAAGGCTCTAAGAAATTATGCCAAAAGTCGTCAACGGGTTTGAGACAGGGAATTATTTTGTCGCCTTTTGGCGTCATTGGTACCGAATGAGTTAAGCCAGGTAAGCCAATTATTTTCCAATAAAAGTTTTGTAGGCCAATTTATTGATTTTGCTATAAAACTAAAACTGAAGAGTGCATTTGTAGAGATAGGGTTCCTTTTTGTTTTCCTTCAAATCTCATACAAAAAAATAATCTCTAGCATTTCAAAAAAAAAATTTTTTTTAACAGTTCTCGGGGAACTGATCATCAGCAGGCCAACTAATTGGTGAAAGGTTGATGTCGCTTCCAACAATTTTCCACACGATGAATCATGATGTGCCTACTTGTAACAGGGTGGCCCCATTGCTGCCTCTGTACAGTGCCACCGAAGCACCATGCCATAGACAGACATGCTGTATCAACCTGTCATATTATCCTGATCTCGGACCAACCAGTCCTTGATCTATCCGCTTCATGCTGGGCACCAAGTGAGGAAGCAACAAGCTCCATTATTAGATCTTAGGTACGACTCAGCCGGGATTGATCCCAGGACCACTCGCTTGTGAGGTGGACCATCTAACCACTAGATCATAGCAGTGTGTTCAGGTATATAGTAAGACAAGGTGATATGAGGAGGTGAATTAAGGAGCTTGTGAGGTGGACCATCTAACCACTAGATCTAGCAGTGTTCAGGTATATAGTAAGACAAGGTGATATAAGGAGGTGAATTAAGGAGCTTGTGAGGTGGACCATCTAACCACTAGATCATAGCAGTGTGTTCAGGTATATAGTAAGACAAGGTGATATGAGGAGGTGAATTAAGGAGCTTGTGAGGTGGACCATCTAACCACTAGATCATAGCAGTGTGTTCAGGTATATAGTAAGACAAGGTGATATAAGGAGGTGAATTAAGGAGCTTGTGAGGTGGACCATCTAACCACTAGATCATAGCAGTGTGTTCAGGTATATAGTAAAACAAGGTGATATAAGGAGGTGAATTAAGGAGCTTGTGAGGTGGACCATCTAACCACTAGATCATAGCAGTGTGTTCAGGTATATAGTAAGACAAGGTGATAGAAGGAGATGAATTAAGGAGCTTGTGAGGTGGACCATCTAACCACTAGATCTAGCAGTGTGTTCAGGTATATAGTAAGACAAGGTGATATAAGGAGGTGAATTAAGGAGCTTGTGAGGTGGACCATCTAACCACTAGATCATAGCAGTGTGTTCAGGTATATAGTAAGACAAGGTGATATAAGGAGATGAATTAAGGAGCTTGTGAGGTGGACCATCTAACCACTAGATCATAGCAGTGTGTTCAGGTATATGTAGGAAGACAAGGTGATATAAGGAGGTGAATTTTTCAGACCCAGTAAGCCTTGAATACGAGGCTGAATGAAAATTCCAGAGAACTTACTTCAAATAGAAATCTATAATATCATAATTGAGGAACTCTCCATCAGTGAGGCAGAAAAGGTCTTCTGTTGTAATTGTTATCCCACCTTTTTCAGGGGGTGGAGGATACGTCAATATCCTAAAAGTAAAATTGGAGGACTATAAGCATGTATGTAACCATAGAATTGAGTAGTTAATTAATAAAAATTAATTATGGGGAAATATTATGGGGATATATTTAAAGATTTATTTTCTGATTGCCCCCCTGTCACAGTCTGTAACCTTCTAAACTGTCGGTGTAACTGAGAATATTTCTGACAGGTAGAAGGTATACAATTTGATGACATGAGAATGCTTTACATATTCATATTGATTCCTTCAAGTAACCTTGTTGACCTCAAAATGAATAGGGTTCATTTTGCCACATGGTTAAAGTACCAGTCCATAATCTCCTTGAATTCACTAACAAAAATTAACATTTAGATACAAACAGAGCCCACTCTCCCATTATTAGACTGGAGGACTAACAGGCATACAAAACAGAAGTCCACGTGGCTACAATATATGCCAGCAAGTGACCAGAATTATTATTTGCGAATATATGCAGAATTTTGGGGCACAATGATAGGTTCTTCAGTGACCAGGGTCTCGACTTTTGATTTCAAAATCCACACGTTTTTTTTTCTCTCTTCCAAGTTTGGGTTATCAGCATACTCAAAGTCTGGTCACCATCCATATCCTAAAAGTGGTGATATCACCTGGAAAACATCATTCAAATGCACGGTATGATCGTACGTAGATACTTCTGTATACAGGTGGTATCTGGTTATATTAAGGTGTGTCTGAAATATCACAGCCGATTGAATCCAAGGGACCCGTGATCGACACAATCACATAAATTTAATGAAGACACACCTAAAGAACTTGGTGGGCCTCAAAGTGTCTCCATCATAAAATAGGAACACTATCTTTTATATGAATTATTGCCAATTTTATTTCTTCCACATATTTTTGGCCGTTTTAAAATCGATCTTCTTTAGAAAGAGTAAAGAGCTGTACATCAGGAGTGTGAGAAATACATGAAATGAATGCAATGGAAAAGGTAATTTTTCACCATAAAATCAAGATTGGCATCAATAAATGCCCCAAAAACACATCGTCTCCCGTAAAGTATCCGCTAACACACAACATTGTGATTTCAATGATTTCCTGATTTGGGGTCGCAGTTTATTAGAGAATTGACCATATACTTTTGAATATACTGGAGAGAGAGGGGATAGACGATGTTAGTCCTACTGGCAAGTAAAAAACCGGAGCACATGAAAAATTACGGTAAGTTCCCTAAGTATTCGTGACCGGAAGTGAATATTGCAGTCTTGAAAATCTTACCACTTTCGAATAGTTTGTGCAGGTCAGTTTAGAAAAACGGACGTTTTCGTAAACTTAGAGTCCCCATGTTAAATGCCCATATCGTTCGATAAATTTATGAGAGGTCATAATACGTCAACAATGATGTTTCGTTCATTGTGTAATATTTATCACATGATGCACTTGAAATTATATAAGATCGACAACCACGGGACATTCACTATACTTTGTGTGGAGAATTAGGTTGGTTCAGTGAACTGAAGCTTCGAAATTTTGACAAAAACGTGTCCGTTCACGCGTTCCACCGCCGCCATGTTTTAATACCGCCCAGAGTTGTTCCCCTGTACAATACGTATAAATGGGGATTTGGGCGCTAGCGGAAAACGGACGAAGTCACCATCGTTCCGCAACAGTTTAGTTTGCAGCTCTGAAAATAAATGAAGGTTGAAAAGAATGCAACAAATACGCAGTTTTCCCTTTGGTTTTACAAATTAAGCAGGATGTTGTAAATATCGTATCTTCCAATACAATTGCAAGCCTATTGTATGTACGTAAGCCATATATTCATCTTGATTGAGAATCCAGGTTTAACGCGACGTTCATTCTCTTTCTCTCCTGATGTATGACTGAACTCCTCATTGTTCTCTTGATTAATCAATGGCACTGTATTTTTGATTAACTGTTCGTTTTTTTCTAATCAGCTACAGATAATCCTCAAGCCACGCACATAAGTGACGACATCATGCATGCATGGTAGACCCCTTATCCTAATCCCTTGAAAGGACGAACCGACGACCAACGTGACTGGAGATATTAACACCTTCTGTAGTCGTTTCATTTATCTGTGATTAAGTTTAATGATTTAAAGTAAATGATATACAATCATCTTTGTTCTCTTCACTATAGGCAAACATACCCTCTTTTATTTGTGAAGGACTCCTGTTGTTTTAACTTCTTGTCTCTTTCTTGTTAGAGCCTAAATTTCCATCTAATAGACGGACCACCCTTGGATCACACGTTTTGGGAGAAGGTTTAAAAGTGAAACCAAACACTGGAAGATAATACTCTTTTGCAGCAGATCAATTCGTCAGATATTTTCTTAGTTTCTTAGAGAAAGACCTCCATCTCTCAGAAGTTGCCAGCAGATATCGAGTACCGACTGCAGATTTTTTACCGACATTTGAAGGAGGTATGTACATCTCATTCAGTTCTTTCTAAAATGTATTGATGGTAATAATAATAGCTTATCGCCTTTATTATTATAGAAAAATATGGATTTTTACATTGTTATCATTTCTCATCTTCTAGATGAACTCTCGGGGAGAAAACAGAACAATCCCGAAGACGGGGAAAGAGGACCTTATCAAATGGATCCAGGACGCTTGGGGGAAAGTGGGAGAGGTACCAGGTCTGATCGAAAAATCCTTCAAGGTGACGGAAATATCGGCGGCTTTGGATGGATGCCCTTATCCATAACGATCAAACAGTTCCATCAGTAACAAATGACGATGACAGTGACGTGGAAGATTTTCTTGGATTTGGCCCTGAGGACATCATGATCGACCCGTTCGACGATTGCTCCACCGACAGCGACAGTGAATGAAAATATTTGGATATTTTTATAAAGAATAGACAATTACTGTGCATTACCTCTGTGTTACTTACCTGTGCTGGATTTTACTGTGTTTTATTGTATATTTTGTTGATTTGAGTGCTGAAATAAACTGATAGAATTCACATATACTTGTTTTTATTTCTGTTGCGTTACGTTAGCAAGTTAGTCCTTCCATTCGTCGAGTCTCAATCTCTCCGTAATCTGGAAAGATAAAATCTGGTTTATTACTGAAATTAGTGCAATATTGGACCACACACGGACCAAATATAATCTATGGATAAAACATGTCAAAATTAGTTACGAGAAATCCCTTGGGCGATCTCACCAATAACACTTCTCATCTAGATTTACGACCCGATGCAACGTTGACGTCTGATATCATCCCTTTTACCGTAACACTGTTGTGGTGAATTTCGGTTCAAAAGCTAGTGAACAAAATCAGTATTTCCTAACCGTACATAATTAAAAATAAATGTTTTTACCACATTAGTAATCTGGCGACCAGCATACACCAGCAATATCACGCGACCACGAAAATCGGCTTTCAAATATCTGATTTACTAACCTGAGCGCTCGTCGCAGTATCTTTATACTTGTGGTTCTGTATTTCGTTCAGAGAAATACGTCCGTTCACGGCAGTTCAAACGTCCGCTCAAACTTCAGCAACATGTTTCGTTCAGAACGAATGAAACGGAACAATCAGTTCTTAATTTTGTTATTTTTGATAATAATATCGAATGTATGCTCTGTTCCATCAGCAATGTTTAGTATCGCAAGTCCCCGTAAACCGGGAATATTCTCAACTACGTGAATATGAAAAATGGAGGTTCAGACATCAGATTGATTCCGTTTGAGATAAAATGAAAGTCAACATTCACTTTTTACTATTGGTTACTATTGGAAGTCGTTGATCTGAAAGTTTTTCCAACGCACAACTACGTATACTCGCAATATTATCAATCTCGCGACCACGATAAATCGGGGTTTTTCGAATACTTAGAACCGGGGTTTTTCTCAAATCAGCCGTTTTCGAATACTTCGGGAACAAGGTCACGTGACTTGGCGAAAAATGACCACTTTCGAATTTACTTAAGAGTCGCGAATACTTAGGGAACTTACCGTATCTGAGCTTAAATCTGTCGAGGTAAACTTGATCATCCGTTATAGGACTGAGACACCTCAGCGTTTATTTCAACTTCTCTTTTCACTAAATTGGTTGTGAAGAATTCTGATTCTGGCATTCAGTATCTTTTGTCTTTATTTTTGTTTTGTAGTGTACATGTGTGTGAGATGAAGGCAGGGGCGTCTCCAATAGAAACTTGGCCGCAACCAGTTAAAATTGCAGGGAACTAATTAAACTTGAGGGAGATTAGTTAATTCAAGCTGCTCTTAGTCCTGATGGTAAGTAGTTTCACGCTCATAAAATTGAAGCCCTGCAGTGTTCATACTTCTCTATAGGTCCTGTGAACACAGCCGGTGGTGGGAGGGCAAGTTGTTCTGTAGCCGAGTCGTCTGTAGCTTCTGTGGCTGTTGTATCTGCCAATTGTTTTTCACTCTTATCGAGTGTAGCTGGTGTGGTGTCACTGACCACACTAGATCCAGGCAGAGACATTCTCGCTGCATGAGATGAGGAATTCACAAGTATCGTATTTGCGTCGGGAAAAAGGAGCTCTCGACAGAATTGGGGTCTATGAGGTTTGAGTCGTTGGTAATAACTCAATATTGCTGCTAAAGTTCTTTTCTGTTCTGGGTTGCCAGCAGATTCTAGTAGTAGCGTAACAAGTTTATATCTCATATCTGAAAGTATACAGGACAACATGAAAATGTTAATTTGTTCCCCTGAGAAGCATCAAAGAAAAAATTGTAGAAATGATGTTCTTTATTTTCAAAGACATGTAATTTTGCTTCATGGAATTCATTGATATATGTTCACATATAAAAATGTCAGCTCATCCAGAGCTCCCAGTGTGACCAACCATTTAGAACTTGTGCGAATGAGGGACTGTATTTTCAACAAGCTTAAAACAAGAGCTCAAGGGGCTTCAAAATATGCCTGTACATTTCACAGGATTTCATTTTTGATTATTTTCAATGATTTCCTGATCTTGTGCCACAGAGGCCTTGATATTTTGATCTCCAAATGTACATGTTTATAATTTGTCCCATAAATAAGGTACACTCAAAATTTGGCACTAATCCAGAACACGGAAATGAAGATATCACACATACATCAAAATTGAACAGACAGACAGGAAGGCAGATGGACAGACAGACATCAAAATCATTCAGTTTTTCTTTGCCATCAGGTATATTGTGCATTTCATCACAATCCACACCCCTTAACTGGAATTATGACATGGACATATTAAACAATCAGGGCTTTAGATTGCCCAAATTTGGTCACACCCTCTATTTAGAGTGGCAATATTTTGCAGAATGGGGTCCGAACACAACTTGCAGAAAAATTAAACATTTATAAATAATGTTAGTGTTTGTTATCAAATCAAACCTGTTATCACTTAAATGCCAATATCCTCCATTTGGAGATCTCCTGCAAACAAAATTATCTCCCTTGATCGCTGCGTCGATTGTCCGCCAGGTGGCGTGCTCTCCGCGCATGTCCATCACTCTTTTTTCCCATGTTGAGCAAGACCTGTTTTGAGTCAAGGCCGAGCAAAGAGGGGAGGATGGGTTGGGCAAATCAACGTTGATAACAGGTTTGATTTGATAACAAACACTAACATTATTTATAAATGTTTAATGTTTGTGTCTCAAATCTTCACCTGTTATCACTTAAATGCCAGACTCCCAACAGAGGAGGTTGGGTAGCCGGCCTTGTGACTTGCTTTTGGATTAAGCGGAGCACGCCTTGTTCTGATTTTGTAAATCTAATATGCCCAGTAATATCCTGATAATTCCCGTGTCGTATAGAGGCGTAGGGAGTTCGAGGTATTACAAGTAATGCGGCGAGAGGTGGACTCTGTTCCTACCCTTTGCCCGCATACTTGGCTAGATAATCAGATGCCATCGTGATGCCTTGAAGTCCCTTCGTCTCCGGCATGGTCTGTCCTCTATGCTTGTGGAATTGTCGGGATCTTGCTTGCTTGATCGGTGCCCCCCCCCTTTTTTGATAGGAGTGGTAGACTATACGCTGGGCTGTAGCTATAGGTCCAGTGTAGTCATCCTATCTGTCTGTACAGACATGTCTGAAGATAGCAATCAGCATGAGTTGAATTGATCGTCCAAGCGCAGGTGTCAACAGTATCGTTCAACGATAAGTTTTCCCCAAAGTGGCCCGGACGTCACACTGGCTCTAATCTTGTGAGACGATGTCTCCATAAAGGAGAAGGAGTGTTGATGGCGAGTTGGTTAAACCAGTCGGCAGTCTTCTTCAACCCAGACGGTGATCATGGACTAGTGATGTCCGCTGATGGGTCTGTTAGAAGTGATGAGAGAGGAAGACAGCTGGAACCCCTTGTCGGTTCTATAAAGAGTGCTCCAGGCCTCTGACTGGATATAAAAACCTCTTCTCCTCCAGCAGGTACACGAAATCTGTTAGCGCTGGAATCTGGTACAGTCTTTGGACGTCTGGTCCCTGACGTGTGGAATCGTTCTAAATGACGAAATCCGGGATGGGATGAAAGGATCTGGTTGACCAGTCTGTCATCCCTGTCAAGGAACTAGGTTCTACTGCGCAATGCTCTGATTGCGTAGTGAAGACTGTCATGGAGCTGTCTTGTAGGACAGGATCTTGACTGCAGTTGGTAGAACTGGTTTGAATGGCAGGCGCAAGAATGCCCTAGTACCACATCCAGGTCTCCTTGGGTGGTAATTGATGTGTTCGGCGAGACTGTAAGGTGAAGACCATGGAAAGCCGAAATGCTGGAATGTAGTCGGTTCCGTGGGTGAACTTGACAACCCTGGATGATGCTGAGTGATACCCCTGTGTACTGCTTGACTGAGATTCCCTGCCCTGATACAGATGCAGAAGGAAAACCCAGCTGTTGCTGGAACAGAAACAGTGTTGGCCACAGGTCCTCTACTATAGTACATTCTCCGGGCTTGATGCGACTGTACAGTAAATAGTAGCTTGCTGCTGTCATTGTCTGTACAATTGGTCCTGGAGAAAAACCCTGGTCTGCAAGGAAAATCTGGACCGTAGCAGACGTGGGGGTTCGGCCGTTGCGGGTCCCGGTGCCTCCGTGGAAAAGTGATCTTCCGGTTGTAGTACCTTGTAGGACTTGGAGGAAGCTGTCAGCGGGAACCCTGAAGTGATGTGAAACACATGGTGTTGTGACATGGTATTGCTGATACCGTGCTGCTAGGACCAGTGTCGATGTTTCTAGAAGACAGTGACTGGAATCTTGCTCCCCCCCAAACTTGACGCAACTGACGACCGTACTGAATTCCGCATCGGTGAATGTAAACTTCTATGTGCTCGGTTGAAACTGACTCCGGCATCGCCACTCTGGAAGGGGGTGAAGATGTTCCGGGACGAGCATCCTTAGATTGCTTGTTCTTGCCCTCAGGATCAGTTGTAGTTGAGAAACTGTAATGAGGAGTACCTGGAGCTAGCCAAAACTGTGCTAGGTCCCGGGTGAGTAGTAGACTGTAGTTCCATCCAACGGACCTCTGGGTCATGGTGTTGATGGTCTGGTTCTCGGTGCAGGTTCCCTATGCCGGAAACCTGCTTGCCGCTTGAATGTAGCCGTACTACATAATCCGTGGGGTCCCTGGAAATATCCCTGGACCGCCATGATCATCGAGGCGAAACTCGAAAAAGGCCTCTGGAAACGTCGAAAAGTGACGACAATCGGGAGTCGGAGTCCAACTCCTGTAGAGTCGAATATGCTCAGTAAGTGTCCGGCTCCGTCGTCTGGTCCGGTCTCTACTGTCATCCCGATGAATGCTGGAGTCCCAGGTTCTGTTCTGGAGTCCTAATTCGCATTCCGGATTAGAGATGACTTTATCCTCGTGTCCTATTCCAGTGTCCGGGTGCGTGTTGACTTGGCCTTGGAAGGGACCTCAATGTGAAACTAGGCTTGCCCACTGTAGACTGGATGTCTCACCCCAAAGAAAAACGGGTTAAGTCAAAACCGACTAGCCGTTTCTCCCGAAATAGATTCCCCTGATCATGATGTCGGGTGTAGGTGGAGTCCTAGATTATCCGATGAGGAGTAGGATCCGGCTCTTGTAATTCTGTGTTGTGTCAGCATCATATCTTCCACAGCACAGGCTTGCCTCTGTTGAAGTATCCCCGCTGGTGTCCTCGTGAAGTTCAACAGTCTGTCAAGATCCGGTTCAGACTTCGGGCCCTGAACGGTGGATTGTCTCCGTGAAGAGTGTAAGCCTTGTAAGGACCGGGCTCCTGGAGAGATGACGAAGTCTCCAATTGTCGATCCAGTGCGTCGTATAGGTTGGCTGATGCTGGAGATGGTGCGCAGGTTGGCGCAGCTTCCTCCTCAGAAGGTTTGTTAAAACCGTAAAGAGGTGTCGTAGTAAGTTTTCTCCGTTCCCGGCGGAGGTCATCAGGCTGCTTGTCATCGCCGACCACCGGTCTGGGCATCTCTGGAGTCAACGTGTGTACCGCCGCTATCCTGACTTTGAAGGGTAGCATGTCTTATTCTTCTACCTCCGCCTGACGTAGGAGGTGAATCTGTATGAGATGAGGATGCCGAGGAAGTGGAACGTCGTGCGTGATCCTCATAGTCCGAGTCTGAGTCTGGTCGAATCCCGTGCAGGATTCGAACCAGCGACCCCAGAGTCAGGCACGTAATTGCCAGCACTGTATGTCGGGGATCTAAATCACTCGGCCAACGGGCCTCCTACCGTTGCTAGAAGAATGGGTCGTGTCATCTCACGGGTCTCCGATGAAGGAACTCTACCCTGGTAAGGGGCTGTGAAGCCTGGAGATGACTGTGCTTCTTGACCAGGCTTGCCTTGGAAGGTACCCCTGGAGCAGAAGTCTGTTCCTTGGGGGCAGGTCCAGAATGGTGATCTACGAGTCCCTGTTCATCTCTGGACTTCTGTTTTATCCCGATGCTCCGGGCTACGGTGATGGTGGGTAGACGTCCGCTCCTCGCCATCAATGCTTGTTGACGAGAAACCGGTGAACGGCTTCTCCCTCGTCTGTTGTAAAGTCGCTCCGGGGTATGGTCCCTATGGTACCGACTCCGGTAGGCTGGACTAGGTGAAGGGGTCCGACGTCTAGGACGGTCCCTCTCCCGATGATGACGTACAGGATAGGAATCTCGGCGTTGTAACGGTGTGTGACTTCGTTTACGGGATCTGCTTGCCGTAGTACCGAGGTGTGGCTCCGTTGTACGGGTCCAAGCTGGAGTAGAGGCCGGCTCACGGCGTTCTGGCTGAGTCCGTTCCTCATAAGTCCGGGACTCCTTGGATGTGGAGTCTCGGTGATCTGTATAAGTCCGTTCTGCTTGAGTCCGTGACTTCTCAGATGTAGACTCTCGGCACGCTGGATAGGTCCGTGTGGTATCCCGCTCCGTGGTACGGCTCCGGGTCCGTGGTACGGCTCCGGGCTGTAGTTTCCTCCCGCGGTGCTCCGGTATCGGAGTCACGGCGGTCTGGATAGGTCCGTGAGGTCTCCCGTTCCATGGTACGGCGCCCTGGATAGGGCCGTGATGTCTCCCGTTCCGTGGTACGGCTCTCTGGATAGGGCCGTGATTCCTTGGAATCCCGGTCCCTGTAGGCCTTTGGCTTGTCCGACTCCCGGCGTCCCGTATAGGGCCGTGACTCCGTGCCGTGGAACCGGTGAGCTGTGCTTGAGCCGGGGTCCCGCTGTAGTGGTGGAGTCCGTGATCTTGATTCTCGGACTGCCTTCTTCGCCGTGTCCCTCTGTGTCTCCGGGGTACGGCGGTTCTTTGGGGACTTGGATGAACGGGAGTTGGTATCCGAGGACTCGCTTTGATCCGTGTCTGTGACGGGGCTGTCTAGTAGAGTCCGTGTCAGCACTCTAGCCGGTGCAGTAGAAGTAAACCGTATCGCCGTGGCTTGGGCTTGACTGGTCTGCACTTTGCCTATTCTCTCGGTATCCCGGTAGTCCCTGTAGGCTCTTGGCTTGACGGGGTCTCGGAGTTCTGCATTGGGCCGTGATCTCTCAGAGCCATGGTCCCGTATGCTGATCTAAAGTCCGTGGCCTGTAGGTGTGGACTCCCCGTGAGACGTAGACTCTCAGCATACTGATAAGTCCGAACTTCATAGGTCCGTGTCGTTCTCCGTTCCGTGGTACGGCTCCGGGCCGTAGTACCGCCTCTGGAAGTAACCTCTCTCTCCGATGGTCCGAGGTGCTCTGCAGTCGGAGTCCCGGCGCTCTGTGGTGTCGAGGTCCTTGAAGGCCCAGGGTACGGCTCTTTCCCGGGTCCCGGTTCTCCACCAGGTCCCGGCTGGAAGACTTGTCTTTCTTGAGTTGCGGAGGCTTGGATGAACGGGAACTGTAATCCGAGGTCTGCCCAGATCCGTGGTTGTAACGGCTCCGGTATAGAGTCCGTAACTCATCTTCTCCGGTGAACTTGAACTAGGCCGTGCTTGGGTCTGTAACTTGTTCACCGTCTTAAAATGTAGCTCCAGGGTACTGCTCTTCGCCGTGGAGCTGTGATCCTGTGTCCGTGATCTGTACTGTTTCACGGGACTGTTGTGAAGATTCCACTGGCAACAGTATCGTTTTCAACGATAAGTTGCTGGTAGGAACTTCGTTTACAGCCAAGTCGTTGAAGAGGGCCTGAGTAGCTTGCTTCTCAGCTGGACATCTTGCCAGGTCAGTGGCCGCTCTCCAGAGTTGACTGCGTCGCCATAGGATAGCTATGCCAGGTCACGTCATCCCAGTCTGCACATTCACGGCATGTCACTTGACTGTAAACACACCTTTGAAAACAAAGAAAATGCAAGTCTTTAACTGGTTAAAACTGACGACATGATTCGTTCCTTATAAATCTTTATAGCTGGGCGACTACGTTGGTTCATAATGAACTCACGGGAGAAAAAAATAACCCTAGAGTGCGTCTATAACAATCCAAAAGTTACTGTTTACAGGAGCTCTTTCAAAACAGGTCTTGTCACCAAGACTGCAAAGGAAAAAGAGTGATGGACATGCGCGGAGAGCACGCCACCTGGCGGACAATCGACGCAGCGATCAAGGGAGATAATTTTGTTTGCAGGAGATCTCCAAATGGAGGATATTGGCATTTAAGTGATAACAGGTGAAGATTTGAGACACAAACTCCCCGAATACAGGGAAATTTGGCAGATTTTGTCTTGAAACTGATGCTCTCAAAAAGATCGGTCATGAAATATCGAACTCTACGATACTGTCGATGTCAGATTGTTGTTGTTGAACTCGTCCTCTGCATGCATTGAATATTGTTGATGGTCTCGAGTTGAGAAATCCGGATGTCACAGCCCGCAATGTGTTATATCTATGTAACAGCTTACCTAAGCCCCAAGGTTCGAAGTACGGTTCCTCTCCGAAGGTCATTTTGAGTTCTGATCGAAGTCGTAGCCCACAGGAGCCCGAGGTGTACAGGTATATCACAGGTAAGCGGGGCACCAAACATATCCCAATACGTTCTATCTCTGCCAGAGGTACTTGGATTTCGTGTGAATTGTCACTACCTGAAATGGTACAGCAAATGGAAATTAAACTGTCTATTTACAGAAAAGATATACAATGTATCCATAGGACAATATGTGAAATACGATAATCCCTCTAATAATTCAATCCCCCTATCAAAATTTAATCACCTCCAATTTTGTGAACAAAATTTAACCGCTGACCGATAAGAAATAATGGATTATATGCATGATTTTCAAATATTTTGTCAACTTCCTGTTCTAATAAATTTGCTCACCCCCAGATTTTATGGTGAGAAATTAAACTTCCTGGAATTCAATTATTACACGTTGTCTCCAATCTAGTTTGAAGGTTTATTCTATTGAAGATGGAAACTTCCGAGGAAATTCAGGTGAGCCAGATATTCCTCCGAATGTTCCTCCGAATGCAATTCTCCGATCTAGTTGTGTTTATCCGCCCAGAAGATGGTTTGTCTGTTTGTTGCAACCATGTTTCATAGTTCAGTAAATTTCATAGTTCAGTGAATATGATCAATATATTGTTCATTCTAATAAAAATCTGACAACTGAAATGAAAATAAATGTAAATTTACAATTCTGTCAACACCCACAAAGTAAAAGTTGAATATGGTAGTGAACAACAGGGTCTGATCTAAACTTTTAGTTTGGGCACTCATACGTGATGCAGATTAAGACCATGTGTGAAGTAAGTTTGGTGATCCTAAACTTTGTCATTCTTGAGATCTGGTGGTAACATTCAATTTATGATAAATTGACAGTTTGACCTGGTGACCTGGAAAATTATGGGTCAATCTCGCTGATTTCCGAAAGGCTTCTGCTCTGTAACCATATGCATGCATGATGTGAGTTTGGTATTCCTTGGCATAGTCAGTCTTGAGATATGGTGGAAAGGGGAAATAGGAGACGGATGTTCATGATGATGATGAAAACACTCTTCAGGCAAAACCGGAGGGGATAAATATGGCGTGGATCTAGCCATGTGGGTGCAAACTCTGTTCAGTATAAACTGACTGTCCGTACAAGGATACAGTTTCAGTTTAATAGTGAGACCAAAATATAACTAGAGCCTTAAGGCTTTGGAGGGTTCTGCCTTATGTACACAAATGTTCAGTTGCTTTAACTGTTTCGCTGCGGCGGGCCCGGTAGAGTGGCCGCAGTGTAGACTGCGGCGGGCCCGGGAGAGTGGCCCTGAACTTGTCGGTCTTCGCGTACCATTGTCTAAAATCGATATTTTCAAATTTACCATGCATGAAACCTAATACAAACCATACATATATTGTTAGCTAAGTCTGTCTTGATTTCCTGGATGTAAACTTCATATTCTGTCTCGGAATAACGAAGTCGGGAGGAAGAAATAAAAATAAAAAATAATTAAAAATACCGCGATTTTCCATAAAACATTGTCAAGAAGCCGCTCAGAAAATATAAAATACTTACAGAAAACCCTTACAAAATATATGATTCTTTGGTATAGTTGAAGTACAGAAGCTCATTTTATATTTCCATAGTGCGGATTACCATGAACTCATCGCAACGAAGTTTATTTTTACATTTCTGTCGACCTGAACGTCACGTAATTCTTGGCGATTACAGAAAAAATGGCGTCTTCTCTAGATCAGCTTGACCCCAGTTGAAAGTCTCTGGCCAATGATCGCTTCGATGTTAGGTCACGAGACTTTA
This sequence comes from Hanleya hanleyi, assembly GCA_036873755.1. NCBI lineage: Eukaryota > Metazoa > Mollusca > Polyplacophora > Lepidopleurida > Hanleyidae > Hanleya > Hanleya hanleyi. Next base: position 18,565 of record JAVTVY010017871.1, on the reverse strand, counting down.
CGCTGACACGCTTATCCAATCAAGGAACCGATATCTCGATCGTCTGGTAGCGTTACCAAGAGAAACGGGAAAAGACCTCTTGCCTATTTTCGATGTTATCGTCTGTTTGATTGGCCATCGGACGAATTCAAGGCTCTAATCAGAAACTATAAGGAATTCCCTTTCCAATGAGACGTCACACGCTACAAATGGCGGACGAAAAGTTGGAAAAGACCCGGGAAAAAGGCAGCTGAAAAACCAAGATTTTCCGCTGTAATTCTTCATAAGTCGCCATTTCCGACCGCAATTATACCAAAAATACTGCAGTCTCTTCCAATAAATTGTATTTACGTTGACAATTTTATATATTTCGGCATAAAATGAAATCAAATAAACGTTGACCGAACCATTATGGACCAGCTGCTACGTGAGGCAAATCTTGGCACACATCTATGAATGATATTTTCGCTCATAAAACCCGGGTGTAATCGTGTAATACATCGTAAAAATGGGAACTTTTGCAGTGCACCACAAAGAAGAAGTCAGCAGCGTAACAGTTAAAATAATATGGTCTTCCAATGATAGGATTCACAAACATGAGATTGATCTAATCAAAACCCCTCGGCTTTCCCCAAGCGACTGAGACCCATGTGTAGTGTGAATTGGGGAAGAGATAGTTCTATGTGGGATGATCAAGATATACCGGTAGTTGGTTACATTCAGGCATATAGGACTGAAACAGAAAAATTATATATCTGTAAAGGGGCATAACTCTGTAAAATATGGGTCGAGGGGAGCCACTTGCGATAGGCATCTGACTCAGCACTCTGTAAAATAAGAACGGAAAAGAATAAGCTGTACCGAACACGGATCTGCAGCTATAACTTGTACTTTCAGCTACAGATAACAAAATCGGAGATTATTATATCCAAAAGGGGCATAAATCCATAAGCCGAGGCGAGTACTCTTTTGTTGACTTGTAGAATACAACAATATAAATAAGTTTCCAAAATATAGTAGCTATACCGAACACAATTCTGCAGATATAGTTGGCTACATTCAGGCATATAAGACAGAAATATAAATTAATATATCAGTAAAGGGGCATAACTCTGTAGAGTATGGGCCAAGTGGAGCCACTTTCGATAGGCGTTTGACTTAGCACTACTGTAAAATAAGAACCGAGACGAATAAGCTGTACCGAACATGGATCTGCAGATATAACTTGTACATTCAACTACAGATAACAAAATCGGAGATTATTACATCCGAAAGGGGCATAACTCCATAAGCTGAGGCGAGTAATCCTTTGCTGGCTTGTAGAATACAGCAATATAAATAAGTTCCCAAAATATAGTAGCTATACCGAACACAGTTCTGCAGATATAGTTGGTTACATTCAGGCATATAGGACAGAAATAGAACTTAATATATCTGTAAAGGGGCATAACTCTGTAAAATATGGGCCGAGGGGAGCCACATTCGATAGGCGATATAACTACATGTAGTACATTCAACTACAGATAACAAAATCGAAGATTATTACATTCAAAAGGGGCATAACTCCATAAGCCGAGGCAAGTGATCCTTTGTTGGCTTGTAGAATACAAAAATATAAATAAGTTCCCAAAATATAGTAGCTATATCAAACACAGCTCTGCAGATATAGCTGGTTACATTCAGGCATATAGGACAGAAACAGAATTCATATATCTGTAAAGGGGCAGAACTCTGCAAAATATGGCCCGAGGGGCGTCTGACTTAGCACTAGATAAATAAGTGTTGAAAATTTAATGGTTGTGTCTCAAGCGGTTTTGCCTAAAATGCGGTAACGGACGGACGTACGGACGGACGTACATGGCAACGACAATACCCCAAGGCCAAATGGCAGAGGGGTAATAAAACTAGTTTCTATGCATTATTTAACTTCCATATTTTGCAAGCCTTGACTGTTACTGCAGCATTTTCATTGATTTTTATTTATTTTTCTCATTCTGATGTTGTGATGCCTCTTTAAAGGATCGTGTCGGGTGGCCAGGCCAGGATTTCCCCCAAATTTTGGTGGAAGGAAGTTTTCAAATGCAAATATTCGCAATAAAATGGTTCAATATCAAACACATAGAATGAATCCACAGAAACATATTTTGTTTAAGCAGGGACCGTATAATAATTTATTATACGGACCCTGGTTTAATGCAAAATGTCAAATTAAAAAGATATTGCAGTGTTTTTCTTAAGAAATGAAGCTGCAGTGTCACTGACAAAAGTTATAGGGTCCAACAGAAATGAAGTTTGGGGGGAGGGGGGGGGGGTGGACCCCTCAAATGATGCAGTCTGAGAGCATCTGAGAATGGAACTGGCACCGGACGAAGCGTTACGGTGATGAATGATTTCTTGTCATATTTTCTCAGCTAAACCTGCATGGCAGAGTAAGGGGTCATCCAAACAGTATGAACTTAGAAATGCCAGGGGAGGAGAAATTTTGCCCAATTAATTTCCAAGGTATAAAATTCTGCCAAATATCATTGATCATATCATCTTGCCATATAGTTAATGTGAAAAAAACTTGCAAACTGGATATTTCGAAATTAAGGACATCCTTGTGTCATGCCGATGGTCCTAAAATTCTATTGAAAAGTAATTTTGAGAATTTTTGTTGTCAAAGAGTGAGATTTTGTGTACCAGAAATTGACAAAGTTCACAAACGTCTTTAAATTGTTATTTTTATTCAAATATTGGTTGGTGTTGCATGATAATGAATCAAACAGGCTGAATTATGATATATGTGAAGTTTCAGCTCGCTATCATTTGTCAATTTGGAGATATTCAAACTTTCCCTAGCAGATAATTACCAACATGACAACATGTCCACTTTTTGGTGTGAACGATTTTGCTATCCAAATTTTATGGTTATCCGTCAGATATTGAAACATGTTACGACAACTGAATGAGAAAGTCACACATCAGAAAGATTCACGTGGAGAATAATTGGACTGGGAGACCAAGGCCTAAATGGACATGTTACTGTGAACTTTGGCAGCGCTGTTGTTGTAAAATTGTATGGTACAGAGTTGTCAAATGCTATCTCACACACAGGCAAAAATGATACAAAATACAGTTGCCGAAGGTAGGCTGAAAAATGGATACACACGATCCCAGGGTCAGTCTTACCGCGTATAGATAACCGACATAGTTACAGGTTGAGCACCAATCCCCACCGGTGGGGAGCGTATGACGATCACGCAGTAAGCCGGCTACAAAATAGTGCCTTTGACAATCGAGGGATCCGGTAAGATAAGATTCTACTGAGCATCCCATTTGGGACAGAGTACAAAACACAAAAAGTAGAACAAATAAGAAAGTAAACAAACAGGTGCGATGTTTCCGTTTCCACTCCCATAAACCCACTTAGCCAGAGGTCAGTTTTCGCAGCTAGTGAGTTCTCGGCTAGATGGAGTCAAGCCGCTCAATTGTTCCACGTGCGATCAGCAGTTTCAAAAGAATGATGATCTCATTCTGGCTGAGAAATCTACCAGTTTATCGCATATTTTCATGGAATGTTTTAGGAAAAAAAAAAGACATATATACCACTATAATTTTGTCAGTATCTGTTAGTTTGGCATTTATTTATTTCTTTTTCTTTTCACACTTGAGTTTTCGGGTAAATGACCCGGGAACACAAAAATGACTAATGCATACTAATGTGTATATTTTGAATTTCAACACAGACTCACTATTCCAATGTGCATGTTTCACCAACATCGGGGAAATTGGTGAAACATGCACATTGGAACCGTGAGTCTGTGTTGAAATTTAAAGTAGTGAGTGAGTGAGTAGGATTTAACGTCGTTTTCAACATTGTTTCAGTCATATCACGACGGTGCCTACATGTGCCAGAACACGAGAGTGTCCACAGTTCCTATTATTCTGTACCGGCTGGGCCGGTACAGCACCCGGTCACCCATCCAAGTATTGACCGAGCTCAACGCTGCTTAACTTCGGTGATCTAACGAGAACCGGTGTGCCCAACGTGATGCGCCGTACCCCTGAAATTTAAAGTATACACACCTTAAGCTTGAATCAAGCATTTGAAAGTGCATACACAATTTGAAATATATGTATTAAGGCAGTGTGACGTCACTGGACCTAAATATGATTCAAACAGACCACCATAGAATACCATACTTTTTTTGCAGTTTACTCTATGTAATAAAATCGTAAAAAATTAAAATAAATATTTTCCCACACTGTTTGCAATGGTCTTTCATTTGATGGAAACTTTACTTGAGGGTTTACGATCACTTTAAACTGAATATAGGTTATGTGAAATTGACCCTAGGTAACCTATAGTATAGTTTGTTCCCCCATTTCTGAACTGCAAATAGGTTACGCAGACAGGTTATGCCAAATGAGTTTTGTTGTGGCTAGACATTGGTTTTTGACTGGTTAAAATAGATTCTATTTTAGCTCCATGATTCAATAAAACTTGCTGTTGCTATCTACATCGACAATTTGATTTTGTACGGTATGTAATACGGTAATAATAATCTCGTTTCTCAGCGGGATCCGGTGGCCTTGCCGATGCTGCGGGCCAAAAAAATAAGCATTACCCGGTGACCAATTTTCGTCATTACCACGTGTTGCGTAAAGAGTCCAATTTTGTGTGACTGCCAGACTTCTATCATTGAAATTGTGACCTCTATTTCTGAAATATTATCTCAAATTAAATTCACCTACACACGTTTTAATCTTAAAACTGTAGAACGTAAAGTTTCTCTGCCATTCTCTTAGATACAACGGAAGTAACAGCGGCTCTAAACAAAAGATCGGCTGTTCTGTCAATTACGGTGCCGTAATTGCCACCCGCGCAACTGGGGGGAGCAGGTTTTTACTAAAAATCTTAGCTCAAACTTGGGATAAATTTCTACAACTTGGCGAAGGGAAAGATAGTACAGATCTCTTCAAATTATCATGCTAAAATGGATGCTGAACTATACTTTTTGGAAGTTTTTTCCATTTACTTCTGTGTTAAAATTGAGCTTTTCAGAGGGAGGAAAATTCCCCATTGTCATTGATGTCATTGTATCTAACAGAATTCACTTTCGTTTTCGGCTCACGCAGGTCCAGGGCCGCACACGTATGTGAAAGTTGAGAGATTTCACCCTGTTCATTATAATCCCACAGAGCACTATATACACCTGGGCTGTATATTATCTAAGTATCCGAGAGTGTATCAAAACGCACATGGGTTTCGTGTTCAATTACCCCCCTTGACTGGGGCTCTTGTGTGTGAAGTTAACATCGAAACTCTGATCAGTACAGCCCACGCTTCGATTGGAAGTGATTTTCAGGTTACAACAGGAATTTATTAAAATTATGTCATTATGACACCGAGTTTGGGCCATAGTTTAGGCGAACGAATAATCGACTAAGCGTCTTTCGTTTTGCGTAACCGCCAGGCGAACTGAAGCTCGTTCTCCCCCAATTTTAAGGCCTGCAATCATATAGTACCGTAGCAACCCTCACCGTACATTGCCATACTCCTCAACCTGGCTATTTTAAATTTATACCAAAATATCTACTATTTCAAAAGATAAACGCCTGAATAGTTCAGACAATGATTCCATTCACATAAAAACACTATTACATATATTTGATGAGGGCAAAAGTAACGCCAAAGTTACTTTTCAAAGGGTGAAAACGAACTATTTCTTGGCGCTCAGGGACACAAATTGTGACAAAGTTATAGACGCATACCATCATTGGGAGCCTCATTTATAACCTGAGACCATTCAGCACATAGACTATAATGGCTTCTGCTACGCAGAACCCAAAAAATAGTTTGTTTGTGATAACAAGGCCCCACGAAAAATGTTGGGTTGGTCGGTCGCATTTTAATTTGTTTTTATTATTTTTTTGTTTTCCTTGTTTGCATCCAATAATGTGCAGATCAAGTCGCCCATACCACAAAGCAGTGTTTCAGGTTCCTTCTAATATGGTGTCCGTCTAAAACAAGCTAAAATTTGAAGTGGACAGAACATGTCATGAGCTGCACTGCAGACCAGTCACATATTTTTTTCGGGAGGCAATCCTATGTATTGGCAGACCGATGAATTATCAGCGATGACATTGACAACTGGCTGAATTTACAGATAATCCTGTAGACAAATGTACAGCAGAAAATGAAGATTTAATTTACGTGAATCACAGCAAAATGGGTCGTGTGCTATAACTTCACCTTATGGCTTGAAAGATGGCAGACTTTTTCTAAACAGATACAGAACCGGTTTGTGGCAAACCTTGTTCCTAGGGGAATTCGCGCTTTCCTAAATATGGCCACTACATATCCTATAGCTGCAGGAGGAACTTCTATGCGCGGCTGTGGTAATGATGTTAACTCTTCTCAACAGATGCGATTCCTCTTCATATAACTTGCCATTACAAATCAACACTACCTACTGTATGGAGAATGTATGTTGTCGTTATGGTGGTGTTTGTGGCGTGCACGATCCTCTGATGGGAAGACAACAACGATGAAAATAATTTTTTCATGATTTTACGTTTGAAAAAAAAAAAAAAATCTGAAAAAAATATTTGGCTTGCTCCCATTTTCAGCGGATTGGTCGCATTACCGTAAACCAACTACTTTTTAATTTTGGCCTGATGGTTTCAGGATGCATAGCATTGGTGGCACTATTGATGGATTATGGAATGATCAGATACTGCACGTTTGGCAGTGAATGTCGCCTAATTGGGAAAGGGTTCCATCCCCCTTCTTCAACTAGAAGCACATTTCAGAGTGACCATCACAATTAGTTTAAGTTATTAATTAAACTATAACTATGTAATGTATTCAGAAGCTATCAGATAATATGTAGAATATATTCCCCTTTAGTGAAACAGTTTTTCAATATTTTTTTTGTAGGGGATGGGCTAGACCTGAAACACTCAGGGCATAATCTACCATTGTTCCAGGGGCCGATAATCGGCCCCGTTCCCAAAGCATCTTTTTCCCAATTTTCTGGAATAAATTTCCCCAAAGATAAACAAAATCCCAAAATATTTACCATTTTTAAAATTCACATAAACGTTGGCGGTTATTCTTCATCATACTTCTAAATTGGACCTATAAAACGGAACAGGAAAGTTCCAAACTTCTTTATTATCAAACTACGGAAACGCAACGTCCGAGGAGAATTTCTGAAGTTTTCACAACATGTCGGCAGCGAAAATCGCTTACTTCGGTAGTTCTCGGAGGTCTTCGTTCTCCGTCGGGGAAGTCCCGAGGATGATCGCTAAACTTCCGGTCTAGATCTGCCGGCGAAGCGAAATGATGGTCTGACAGCAGCGGTCTGACATCTGTTCCACTGTTCCAGGGGGAAAATCAGCTTACGAAGGTTTGTCTCGTACGTATTAATTGTTGCATTCATTTGTCAGAAAATAATATTTATTGACGATGGTGTGAAAACGGCCAATCATTGTGTAATCTTTACACAAACATCGTAGTTGTTGTTGTACTGACGCTCAAATGCGTTGCCAACGGAGATTCGTCAGGGGAGTTAACTCTAGCCGGCTCTAGTTATTTCTTTCATCCCGTTTAAGAATTTTAAAGAAAAAAACTCATTCAAGCGAAAATCCAAGAAAATGTTTTTAACTAACTAAAGTAACCCAGAATTCATTATGGATGTTATGTGATTATGAGATTATGTGATTATGAGATTACATAGTATTACATTGCACATCACTGAGTCATTCCCCACACACAAAATACAGCTCTTTAAGTTTTTCTCCTTCCCAATTCACCGACACTCCAAGATACACCATTTTCTGAGAGCGCTCATCTGATAATGACATTGTTTGAGAACAGTGACATTTTATTGAAGTTGGCTTAATAGTATTGGTTGATGTTTTGTACCCTATTTTTTGTATGAATAAAGGTTATTTTCTCTTAAAAATATATAAAACAGGGGTTGGATTTTGAATCATATTTTACAAATTTAACTGCCATAAATGAGCTCGAATGCATTTCCAGCCATCTAGAACCCTGGAGCTTCCGGGGCCTAGGCGGCCCCTGGACCCCGGCCTGAAGTGCTAGGATAGTATTTCCCAAATCCATTGCCAAAAGGCCCCTTTCCAAAATATGTAGAATATGCCCTGACACTGTAAATTTGTCAAGGGGTATTAGGTCCTAAATTTTATCATGTTTGTAGGGTATAAAATAACTTGGCGCCCTTCTGAGACAGCTAAATATTCACTCACATTCCATAGTTATGAAAAAACCTTCTTTAGACATAAAGACGGGCTGGATGGGTTTGCCCTGGAGAGATCCCACACGGACACAGCGGACATCCCATGTGACGTGCGGGTCCTCGGGTATCAATGGACCCTCAGTCTCCTCCACCATATCCATGATCTGATGATTCTTGGCAACCCTGGAGCGACGTTTTGTGATCTTAATCACATTACCTGCCTGTAATATTCAAAATAGGACTACTGAATGTATATTGAATGCATACCGAGATAAACAATCCAGAATCAAGTTATTCAGATACATGAGCGTTGGGGTGGAGTCTATTCCTTTTTAAACCAGAGCTTTCAACAGATATATTTCCCATCTTTATATCTCTAAACAAATACACGCTATAAACTGAATGCGCATGCAAGCTGTCTTTCTCCACACAGCGCAGTCAGACTTACATGTAAGAGGGTTACAAACTTTACACCGACTTTTAGGAGGTTACAATCTGGATTATAAAATGAATTACCTCATACACAGACATTTTTATGGATGGCCCCATGCTCTTGCCCCATCGTCTCCCAGCTCTCATTACCCTACCTCCCCCCCCCCCAATTCCACCCCAACCCTTGGCATACCATACATTCTTAATATCACTCTATGAGAACCTAAATTCCTTTGTCAGAACTGCATTTCCACATCACTTACAGCATCCTCCATTTTGTGCCTCCGTGACTGAGTCAGTTTTACAGAACCTGGAGATATTGACTTCGGCTTGGGACCAGGAAAAATTGGCGAGGCACTGCCTGATGCACCATCATCAGGTGACGGTGTCGGACAATGATTTGTGGCATTCAACGGAGAAGCTGAGATTTCACTTTGATTGGTTGATAATTCAGAGCCTGCACCAAGGGCCTCTTGTGTTTCGGACAATACACTCGTATTTTGACTGTTCATACTTGTATTGTCTGGCTGACTGTTTACACTCGTATTGACTGTTGAGTCTGCATCTTCATCAGATGAAATAGTCACCGTGACTGAAATGAAAATGAAAGTTTTAAGTAGAACATGGAAAATCCCAGTCCATGCGAGCAGGACATCAACACTATTACTGACCACACAGCAGAATAAGTTAGTAGTAGAGAGGATAATATGCAACTACATTTAAGGCATTCCCATGTCATCAGATTGTATATATTCTACTGTCAGATATGCCCTCTGACTGCACTGTGGTTAAAAAGCATCGTACACATTTTGTGTGCATGGCTCTTGGCCAGTCAGAATCGCACATTTTCAAACTGAGTGGAGTGGGATTAGGATGTCAAACCTAAAGAAGATGCTGTACTCTGTGCTCACGTCAGATAATTCAGCATTAAATTTATTCATTCAGGGCGGAAACACCCTCTACTCGGCACGGCAAACAAATTTTAGGCAGGGAAATGCGTCTCAAAGTCCCTGAATTCTGGCAAAATAGGCAGGCTTTGACTCAAATATGAGGCTTAATGGATGAGGAATTTCCATGAACAATAGCTAAACATTGATTCTCAATGCAAGAAAAATATTTAACAAAAAAAAAAAGAAAAAACAAAGATTTTTTTTTGTTTGCTCTCCAATTTTAGCACATACTAATTTGCGCACAACATTCAACGTTGTATCTAGGGTGTAATCTGAGGCCCTGTTAATATTGGTGAAATATAATGGATGCTTTCTACACCTCTCGCAGATACACACTTCCAGTGTTGATCAAAATCGATAAAGACTGAATGCACACTGCATATTTCAATCCAGTGAAGTCAGAGAGTGTTACACGGACACTGGAAGAATGCACGCAAGGTGGTGAGGGAAGAATCCCAATAATGAAAACCCGAGCGGTTGAACATTCAGTACCCGCCATGGAGAGCAATTCCATGTGAGGTCCAGGTGGCAAGGTACCCACATTACCGAATTTGTCCTAATCCCATCAGGTTTTCTTGAGTTACTGTCCGGAAATGAAATTTAACAAGCGTTCTGAGAACCCCAACATCTCGCCTTGTGGGGTCATCCGCCAAAGGTGCAGCAGTATTGAAAGCATACATGTAGAGCAAACAATAAGGTCTAGAATAAGTGATGCGGTACAGACAATAATGTCTGGAATAGATTATCTGGTACAGACAATAACATCAGTCCCATGTGGGATTACTGGCAAAAGTTAATCCCATGTAGGATGGATAGGTCAGTGCAGTCGGATTACTGGTACATAGGGCATTCCAGTGTGAGATTACTGCTGGGTGGACCAGTCCCATGTTATTACTGATGGATAGTCCTCTGTGGGATTACTGCTGGATAGTCCAGACCCAAGTGGGATTACTACCATCACCATCATGGTATGGATGGTAGTGATGGTATGGATGGTAGTGATGGTATGGATGGCAGTGATGGTAGGAATGGTAGTTATGGTATGGATGGTAGTGATGGTATGGATAGTAGTGATGGTAGTGATGGTATGGATGGTAGTGATGGTATGGATGGTAGTGATGGTATGGATGGTAGTGATGGTATGGATGGTGGTGATGGTAGGAATGGTAGTTATGGTATGGATGGTAGTGATGGTATGGATGGTAGTGATGGTAGGAATGGTATGGATGGTAGTGATGGTATGGATGGTAGTGATGGTAGGAATGGTAGTGATGGTAGTGATGGTATGGATGGTATCACAGGTACATCATAAGAAACATGTGTACCAAGTTTCATAATCATTCAATGACAGCTGACAACTGCAGCATACTGTGGTGTACAGATGTACGTGCACTTCGGCTAAACGCAAAACTCAATCAGTTGCCATAATTTGGAGAAAAATTAATATTTCATCTCAAAAATAGCACAAATAAATCCTCCAATCATAAGAAACATTTGTACCAAGTTTCGTAATCATCCAATGAGAGCTGACAACTGCAGCAAACTTAGCATGTACATGTATATGTATACATGTAGAGGCCTGTATGTACAATTTACCTAAACAGAGAACTCTTCATTTGCCATAATTTGGAGAAAAATTAATATTTCTTGTCAAAAATAGCACAGGTACATCCTCTAATCATAAGAAACATGTGTACCAAGTTTCATAATCATCCAATGACAGCTGACAACTGCAGCAAAGTTACCATGTAGATGTATATGTATACATGTAGAGGCCTGTATGTACAATTTACCTAAGGCCAAAAAAAAATATATGTCTGTTTCCGATTACGGACCAGAAAAAAATAGAGTAGGTAGGGCCAAAAAAATTTTTATTTTGGAAATAAATTTTATTTTGATGTCCAGTACTCCTGTCCCATATACAATGGTCTACAAATATATTCTTGATTGTATAACATTCCCACCCACTTTAACATATTCTCCCAGAAACACATCCCCCCATATTTTCAGATATTCAAAAGATCTTATCCCCCAAAAGATAAAGGGAGGGAGATACCCTCCAAATATATATCGTTGGTATTTTTATCTTTACTGGATCCAGCAAATCTTTATATTTCAATGAGTTCTGCTGAAACCAGTTATTGTACTGATATTATGGAAATAAGAATTGCCAATAATGTGTTTGACTGCTGTTTACCACCAAAACGAGTATCGTTTTAATTTATTAACTTGATATGCAAAACAATATATTCCAAGGATTTCCGCCCAGAAATGATGAAATTTTCCTGTAGAATTTCAAGGATTTTTAGTGAAAAATACAAAATTCCATGTGGAATTTCAGTGCCTTCCATAGGGAGAGTGGACTTATTTTCTGGAAAAGCCTGAAGAAAAAATTGACAAATACAACATAACATGAAATGGGAAATTAATTTGAACATCATGGAGGTTTGTACCAGCGCCTATGTAATTCGAGCAATTTGAGAAACGAGACGCGAGTCGGGACTGTACAACAGTACAACGATTTGAATAAGCCATTTCTCGAAAACAGAAGAATTATTACTTGCTTGAATCTTGGGGGTTTATTTCAATGCATTCATAATAAAACAAGTCCGGGAAATTGTGGATTTTTTAGCGGAGAAATGGTACCGGTCGGTTAGACTTTGACGGCGACTTTGACTGTGTCGTCGCCGATTTCGCTGAAAACGAACACCACTTGCAAGCTGCCGTGTCCGCTAAACACTGCTTTAACAAACGTCATTTCAAGCCATAAAATCAGTAGATTCCTTTCGAAGTTGATGGAGAATATGTTTAAAATTGTGCTGGTAAACATGATCAAGTCGACTGAAGCGTAAACAGGTTGCTGATTTCTCGATTCCCGACCTAGAAGTAGGGGTTTTATTTCCTGAAAAGATCGTCAACCTGCCGCCATGCCATGCGGTCTGCTCCAGTCACACTTTACGGTATGCTGACAATGGGCGCGCCGCTTTACGGTTATTGTTGTTGTTGTCGTAAAACGCGGCCTTGAAATTTGCTGATAAAATTTTTAGAGTCGCACGATTTATCTAGACTCGGTCGGGTAACCGGAAACAGACATATTTTTTTTCTTGGCCTAAACAGAAAACTCTTCATTTGCCATAATTTTGAGAAAAATTAATATTTCTTCTCAAAAATAGCACAGGTACATCCTCTTATCATAAGAAACATGTGTACCAAGTTTCATAATCATCCAATGACAGCTGACAACTGGAGCAAACTTACCATGGACATGTATATGTACAATTTACCTAAACAGAAAACTCTTCATTTACCATAATTTGGAGAAAAATTAATATTTCTTGTCAAAAATAGCACAGGTACATCCTCTAATCATAAGAAACATGTGTACCAAGTTTCATAATCATCCAATGACAGCTGACAACTGGAGCAAAGTTACCATGTAGATGTATATGTATACATGTAGAGGCCTACATGTACAATTTACCTAAACAGAAAACTCTTCATTTGCCATAATATTGAGAAAAATTAATATTTCTTCTCAAAAATAGCACAGGTACATCCACTTATCATAAGAAACATGTAAGTTTCATAATCATCCAATGACAGCTGACAACTGCAAGAAACTTTCCAAGTACAGATGTACATGTGCACTTCAGCTAAACGCAAAACTCATTCATAGGGATTTTAACATTAGAGTACCCCAGGGGTAGTACCCCCAGGTGGCATACCCACCCCCCATATTTTTTATATTTTTTTTATATTTTTTCTAATTTTTCTAGATTTTTTTTTAACTTGCTAAACCAAAAACCCATTCATTTCCAGGCAGGGGACACCGACACCGACGACGACATCCTCTTTCCCCCTCTCACAATATCTCCCCTTTACTTCGTAAGGCGAGATAAAAATGGCCTCCAGGTGGTACCACTTATAGGTGAATCGGCGTAAAAAAAAAATCCTGAGCGAGATCTTGAGGCGAGGTACCCACATACCAAATTTGAAAAGAATCTGTTCAGTTTTTCACAAGTTATTGTCCAGAAATGAAATTTTAACTTGGCCCCCAGGCGGCGACAACTATAAGCAGATTGACATGAAAAACAATTCAAAGCCAGATCTTGTGGCGAGGTACCACACATACGGAATTTAAAAAGAATCCATTCAGTTTTTCAGAAATTCTTGTCCAGAAACAAAATTTTGACTTGGGCCCCCAGGTGGCACCACCTATAGGCAGATCGACATAAAGAACAATCCCAAGCCAGATCTTGAGGCGCGGTACCGGGCCACATACCAAATTTGAAAAGAATCTGTTCAGTTTTTCAGAATTTATTGTCCTGAATAAAAATTAAATTTTGTCCCCAAATTTGGGGATGATTGAATTTTGTTAGGGGGATTGCCCTCAGAATAATGCTTTTTAATCACAGTGCAATTTTATTTCATACTACCTTAGAGAAGCCCTAATTTAGGACAGTGACGTCCTTCAAAGATGGAGAAACCTCAGCGGTCCAACCCCGTCTTCTATGCTAAATTATTCTAGGGGGTATATTTTATACTAGAAAAAGGTTACCTGTTTTGGGGAATGGTCAAACTTTCAAAACAACAAACTTGAAATCCTCAAATATCGTGTATGTTTGGGAAAGGTGAAGGCCATGACCTCTTGTCCCATGACATCCAAGTCAGATTATGATCATTCATTGCACATGTTCTAGGTGACGTTCTCATTTTTTTCTTTGATAGGCATTTAGAAGTCAGCATATATAACACAAGGCTATTCTATGGATAACAACTTCTTTATTGCTGTGGAGCTGACGTTCTCATTGTAAAGCCAACTTCACACAGCTACAATGTAATTCCTTTGTTGATGTCCAAATAATGTTGTCATACCAATTATTGTGCAACGTAAGTCACAATAGCATGCCTCACACAACTGATGAGTTGATACCATACGATGTGATCGCATCCCAATTCTGACATCACGGGTCACAGGTTACGGCTTCAATACGATTTTCATCAAATCTGATTTATATTTACTTTAAAAAACTTTTCTTGGAAAAAAATAACAGTTTGTTGTTTACACAGCTTCTCTGAATGTTTTCATGCAAAGCGGGCAGGGGGTATTTGGTTGGTCCTTTCAGACCACTGAAGGCACAAGGGAGATAACTCACCTGGTTCAGGTTTCCGTTTTCTCGTCCTGGGTGTTCTTGGTCTCTCTGTTTTCCTTTTGGTGTGATTCGCTTTGGGAATAACATTGTTTATATCAAAATGAGTTGATAAAGCCAAATTTGGGACACATTTTTTCACAGAAAATACTTTGTAAGGCTTTTGCTGTTCTTGAAGTTTTTGTCCATAAAATTCCTGTTTACTGAGAGGCTTCTGCGCTTGTGGGTGTGGCTTAGGAGCATCTCGACAAACAAAATCGGGGCCAGAGTCTCTTTTGAAAGTCTTTGCAGTTTCAGGCAAAAGCTTCCCACAAGATTCACATCTCTTAACAACCTTGCTGAGGCCCCCACAGTGTGCGCACACTTTGAACAGCCCTTCTCCTAAATCCTGGAAAAGACAGAATTTCAACAATCAGGATGATAAAAGATGGACATTTGCTGGTTTTCTCTTCTAAAAATGTACTAACAAGACTGATGACCAGAAGGTTATTGTACATAATTAAATTACTTGCATCATGAACTGTGCCAAGCACTGAGAACAGCATTGAGAGTATTTAGATAGGGCCCTGGTTGATGAACAAGCAATTGTGGGCAAGAAGCATGTCATGGAGGCCAAATGTCAGCTAATTTGATCTAGATCTTTTGAGGTGATATTTAGCACCAGATAAATGTTTGCTGCAGTCAAACTTGTCACGACGATGAGAAACTGAAGACAGGTTGATGTTTATCTGGAAATGTTAACCACTACTGACCTGTTGGAAAAGCTGAATACAGAAGTATCTGTTTCTGATTGATTATACAATTTACTGTTCAGTGTTGTGTACATACCTGCTCCTGTTCCTCCTCTGTGTTATCCTCTGTTGTTGTTGTTGTTGTACTGGCCTGGGAATTCTCTACTGTTGAAGACGAGCCTGAAAACAAGGGGAGATAAGCTATCAGTCTATATCTTCACATCATCCCACAGACGAGAGCAAATATGGCAGTATTCTAACCTGGAATTCTGCTAATGCAATTGAGCACTTCTCATTCACAGTGAATTTGGAGTTGGGTGGAATAAGGCGCAAATAAAATAATACCTCGTGTAAACTGAATGTTGCTCACTGTTATGCCTTATCATTCCCGGAATTTATCTTTCGCAGTTTCTCTCTCCATCCTTCTTCATGGTAACTGACATTCACAGTTCAGAAGTACAAAATGGACGAGGAAATCGGTGGTTAGTTTAACAAATTTCTCTCTCTGGATAGCTGTTAATGACAACTCTTGGTGTTGAGTATTTATGGTTAGACACCTGCCCTAAAAACTACTTTGTTGTAAACACCAAGGTCCGGTATTCACAGGGTAAAAGAAGGGTTGAGAACAACTGGGAGCTGAATGACAGAGCTTTGTTGAAATAGCCTTTACCATGTCGTTTAAAGGGAACGTCGCACTATCCCCTTATAAAACATGAAGCTGCGCTATCCAAACCCCTCGGCTCTGAACCCCAGCTATTATAATAAGGGTGTCTCTACCAATTGATTGGCTTGTGGGAAGAAATATTTACCCATGGTATTGTAAGTGTACTTTCCTTGAAAAAAAAAAAGTTTTCCTCCCCTTAAATTAATTTGTTTCTTGAATAAATTGAAAGAGCTGTATCGATGTCTCACCAAAACAACAGTACACATGGCTAGATAAATACAGTACATGTATACTAAATGGCACATGTATGTCATTTCAAAACAGATTTGCAAGCATTCTTTGCATTGTCTAAGAGAATAAATGAATAAATCAGTCATCCAATCAATAAATAAATGTGATAGTATACTAACATGATAATAGAAATAATATGCAAACTTAACATAGGAATTAGTGGATTTTGTTAGACAAAGGGCATAACTCTGCAAAATACTTTCTGACACGACTCATTTTCGATAGGCATCTAGTTCAGGTCAAGAGAAACAACTGTATCACGTTAGGATGTTGTATATGGAACGGTTCTGAAATTATCACAACAACAAATCATAAATGGATTTTTATTTGTAAAAAGGGGCATAACTCTGCAAAATATTGTCCGAGATGACTCATTTTTGATAGGCTTCTGATTTACGTGAAGATAAATAGATGTAACAAGTTTGGTTGCCATGCATGAAACGGTTCTGTAGATATCGCGGTAACGGATTTTATTAGACAAGGGACATAACTCTGCAAAATACTTTCTGACACGACTCATTTTCGATAGGCATCTAGTTCAGGTCAAGAGAAACAACTGCATCACGTTAGGATGTTGTATATGGAACGGTTCTGAAATTATCACAAGAAATCATAAATGGATTTTTATTTGTAAAAAGGGGCATAACTCAGCAAAATATTGTCCGAGATGACTCATTTTCGATAGGCTTCTGATTTACGTGAAGATAAATAGATGTAACAAGTTTGGTTGCCATGCATGAAACGGTTCTGTAGATATCGCGGTAACGGATTTTATTAGACAAGGGGCATAACTCTGCGAAATACTTTCCGACACGACTCATTTTTGATAGGCACCTAGTTCAGGTCAAGAGAAACAACTGTATCACGTTAGGATGTTGTATATGGAACGGTTCTGAAATTATCACAATAACAAATCATAAATGGATTTTTATTTGTAAAAAGGGGCATAACTCTGCAAATTATTGTCCGAGATGACTCATTTTCGATAGGCTTCTGGTTTACGTGAAGATAAATAGATGTACCAAGTTTGGTTGCCATGCATGAAACGGTTCTGTAGATATCGCGGTAACGGATGGACGGACGTACGTACGGACAGCCGTACATGATGACGACAATACCCCTAGGCCAAATTTGGCTGAGGGGTAAAAAAAACGTGGTTTACCATACATTACCATAGGGTAAAGTATGGTAATGCATGGTAAACCACGGTTCTGTATGGTAATGTATGGTAAATCCGAGGTAAAATATTGTATGGTAAAGTTTACCATGGTTTACCATACAACGAACCGTGGTGAACTACGGTATTCCAGGCTGAACCATGAACATCCATGGTAATGTATGGTAAATCCGAGGTAAAAGATTGTATGGTAAAGTTTACCGTGGTTTACCATACAATGAACCGTGGTGAACCACGGTATTCCAGGCTGAACCATGAACATCCGTGGTAATTTATGGTGAATCCATGGTAAATGATTGTATGGTAAAGTTTACCTTGCTTTACCATACAACGAACCGTGTTGAACCTCAGTATTCCAGGCTGAACCATGAACATCCATGGTAATTTATGGTGAATCCGTGGTAAAAGATTGTATGGTAAAGTTTACCGTGGTTTACCATACAACAAACCGTGGTGAGCCATGGTATTCCAGGCTGAACCATGAAAATCCATGATAATGTATCGTGAATCCATACGGTAATAAATATGGTAATAAAATGTATGGTCAATTTTACCATGCTTTACCACAACGAACCGTGGTCAACTATGATGTTCAATGGTAGACTGTGAAACTTCATTGTTCAAATCCATGGTAACAAATCATAATAGTAAATCAAACATCAGGGCTTCGTGTTTAGCGCGAGTGATAGCTCACCTGCACGCAAACACTCGCGTACATTCATGTCACGAGAGTGATTTTTAGCTCACGTAAACTGTCACATTTTATATTGTATTATATTGCAATCACTCGCGGCGCCTGACTTTTAAATACCCTCTCCTAAATATTTTGACGCGAGCTGTTTTTAGCTCGCGCACTAATTCTAAACACGAAGCCCTGAAACATCAGACGAACCGTGGTAATTCAGGTTCACAATACCCAGCAATTTAGTGTCACATGTATGT
>JAVTVY010017870.1:0-79815 GCA_036873755.1 Hanleya hanleyi | reverse complement strand
CACAGACGGCATTTCTGGGAGACGCACCGAGATTTGTGTCTGCAGCAACACAATGCTCAACACACGGCATTACTGGGAGACGCACCGAGATTCGTCTCTGCAGCAATACAATGCTCCACACACGGTATTACTGGGTGACGCACCGAGATTTGTCTCTGCAGCAATACAATGCTTCACACACGGCATTACTGGGAGACGCACCAAGATTCGTCTCTGCAGCAATACAATGCCCAACATACGGCATTACTGCGAGACTCACCGAAATTTGTCTCTGCAGCAATACAATGCTCAACACACGGCATTACTGGGAGACGCACCGAGATTTGTGTCTGCAGCAATACAATGCTCCACACACGGCATTACTGCGAGACGCACCGAGATTTGTCTCTGCAGCAATACAATGCTCCACACACGGCATTACAGGGAGACGCACCGAGATTTCTGCCTGCAGCCATATAATGCCCCACACACGGCATTACTGGGAGACGCACCGAGATTTCTGCCTGCAGCCATATACTGCCCGACATAAGGCATTACTGGGAGACGCACCAAGATTTGTCTCTGCAGCAATACAATGCTCCACACACGGCATTACTGGGAGACGCACCGATATTTGTCTCTGCAGCAATACAATGCTCCACACACGGCATTACTGGGAGACGCACCGAGATTTCTGTCTGCAGCCATATAGTGCCCCACACACGGCATTACTGGGAGACGCACCGAGATTTGTGTCTGCAGCAACACAATGCTCAACACACGGCATTACTGGGAGACGCACCAAGATTCGTCTCTGCAGGAATACAATGACCAACATACGCCATTACTGCGAGACGCACCGAGATTTATCTCTGCAGCAATACAATGCTCAACACACGGCATTACTGGGAGACGCACCGAGATTTGTGTCTGCAGCAATAAAATGCTCCACACACGGCATTACTGCCCGACGCACCGAGATTTGTGTCTGCAGCAATACAATGCTCCACACACGGCATTACTGGGAGACGCACCGAGATTTCTGCCTGCAGCCATATAGTGCCCCACACACGGCATTACTGGGAGACGCACCGAGATTTCTGCCTGCAGCCATATACTGCCCGACATAAGGCATTACTGGGAGACGCACCGAGATTTGTGTCTGCAGCAACACAATGCTCAACACACGGCATTACTGGGAGTCGCACCGAAATTTGTGTGTGCAGCAATACAATGCTCAACATACACGGCATTACTGGGAGACGCACCGAGATTTGTGTCTGCAGCAACACAATGCTCAACACACGGCATTACTGGGAGACGCACCGAAATTTGTGTGTGCAGCAATTCAATGCTCAACATACGGCATTACTGGGAGACGCACCGAGATTTGTCTCTGCAGCAATACAATGCTCAACACACGGCATTACTGGGAGACGCACCGAGATTTCTGCCTGCAGCCATATAATGCCCCACACACGGCATCACTGGGAGACGCACCGAGATTTCTGCCTGCAGCCATATACTGCCCGACATAAGACATTACTGGGAGACGCACCAAGATTGGTATCTGCAGAAATACAATACTCCACACACGGCATTACTGGGAGACGCACCGAGATTTGTGTCTGCAGCAACACAATGCTCAACACACAACATTACTGGGAGACGCACCGAGATTTGTCTCTGCAGCAATACAATGCTCCACACACGGCATTACTGGGAGACGCACCGAGATTTGTGTCTGCAGCAACACAATGCTCAACACACGGCATTACTGGGAGACGCACCAAGATTCGTCTGTGCAGCAATACAATGCCTAACATACGGCATTACAGCTAGACGCACCGAGACTTGTCTCTGCAGCAATACAATGCTCAACACACGGCATTACTGGGAGACGCACCGATATTTGTCTCTGCAGCAATACAATGCTCCATACACGGCATTACTGCGAGACGCACCGAGATTTGTCTCTGCAGCAATACAATGCTCCACACACGGCATTACTGGGAAACGCACCGAGATTTCTGCCTGCAGCCATATAATGCCCCACACACGGCATTACTGGGAGACGCACCGAGATTTCTGTCTGCAGCCATATACTGCCCGACATAAGGCATAACTGGGAGACGCACCAAGATTGGTATCTGCAGCAATACAATGCTCCACACACGGCATTACTGGGAGACGCACCGAGATTTGTGTCTGCAGCAACACAATGCTCACCACACGGCATTACTGGGAGACGCACCGAGATTTGTCTCTGCAGCAATACAATGCTCCACACACGGCATTACTGGGAGACGCACCGAGATTTGTGTCTGCAGCAACACAATGCTCCACACACGGCATTACTGGGAGGCTCACCAAGATTCGTCTCTGCAGCAATACAATGCCCTACATACGGCATTACTGCGAGACGCACCGAGATTTGTCTCTGCAGCAATACAATGCTCAACACACGGCATTACTGGGAGACGCACCGAGATTTGTCTCTGCAGCAATACAATGCTCCACACACGGCATTACTGGGAGACGCACTGAGATTTGTCTCTGCAGCAATACAATGCTCCACACACGGCATTACTGGGAGACGCACCGAGATTTCTGCCTGCAGCCATATGGTGCCCCACACACGGCATTACTGGGAGACGCACCGAGATTTGTGTCTGCAGCAACACAATGCTCAACACACGGCATTACTGGGAGTCGCACCGAAATTTGTGTGTGCAGCAATACAATGCTCAACATACACGGGATTACTGGGAGACGCACCGAGATTTGTGTCTGCAGCAACACAATGCTCAACACACGGCATTACTGGGAGACGCACCGAAATTTGTATGTGCAGCAATACAATGCTCAACATACGGCATTACTGGGAGACGCACCGAGATTTGTCTCTGCAGCAATACAATGCTCAACACACGGCATTACTGGGAGACGCACCGAGATTTCTGCCTGCAGCCATATAATGCCCCACACACGGCATTACTGGGAGACGCACCGAGATTTCTGCCTGCAGCCATATACTGCCCGACATAAGACATTACTGGGAGACGCACTAAGATTGGTATCTGCAGAAATACAATACTCCACACACGGCATTACTGGGAGACGCACCGAGATTTGTGTCTGCAGCAACACAATGCTCAACACACAACATTACTGGGAGACGCACCGAGATTTGTCTCTGCAGCAATACAATGCTCCACACACGGCATTACTGGGAGACGCACCGAGATTTGTGTCTGCAGCAACACAATGCTCAACACACGGCATTACTGGGAGACGCACCAAGATTCGTCTCTGCAGCAATACAATGCCCAACATACGGCATTACTGCGAGACGCACCGAGATTTGTCTCTGCAGCAATACAATGCTCAACACACGGCATTACTGGGAGACGCACCGAGATTTGTCTCTGCAGCAATGCAATGCTCCACACACGGCATTACTGGGAGACGCACCAAGATTGGTCTCTGCAGCAATACAATGCTCCACACACGGCATTACTGGGAGACGCACCGAGATTTCTCCCTGCAGCCATATAATGCCCCACACACGGCATTACTGGGAGACGCACCGAGATTTCTGTCTGCAGCCATATACTGCCCGACATAAGGCATAACTGGGAGACGCACCAAGATTGGTATCTGCAGCAATACAATGCTCCACACACGGCATTACTGGGAGACGCACCGAGATTTGTGTCTGCAGCAACACAATGCTCACCACACGGCATTACTGGGAGACGCACCGAGATTTGTCTCTGCAGCAATACAATGCTCCACACACGGCATTACTGGGAGACGCACCGAGATTTGTGTCTGCAGCAATACAATGCTACACACACGGCATTACTGGGAGACGCACCGAGATTCGTCTCTGCAGCAATACAATGCTAAACACACGGCATTACTGGGAGACGCACCGATATTTTTCTCTGCAGCAACACAATGCCCAACACACGGCATTACTGGGAGACGTACCGAGATTGGTCTCTGCAGCAATACAATGCTAAACACACGGCATTAGTGGGAGACGCACCGGGATTTGTGTCTGCAGCAATACAATGCTCCACACACGGCATTACTGGGAGACGCACCGAGATTTGTGTCTGCAGCCATATAGTGCCCCACACACGGCATTACTGGGAGGCTTCACCAAGATTCGTCTCTGCAGCAATACAATGCCCACGATACGGCATTACTGCGAGACGCACCGAGATTTGTCTCGCAGCAATACAATGCTCAACACACGGCATTACTGGGAGACGCACCGAGATTTGTCTCTGCAGCAATACAATGCTCCACACACGGCATTACTGGGAGACGCACTGAGATTTGTCTCTGCAGCAATACAATGCTCCACACACGGCATTACTGGGAGACGCACCGAGATTTCTGGCTGCAGCCATATGGAGCCCCACACACGGCATTACTGGGAGACGCACCGAGATTTCTGCCTGCAGCCATATAGTGCCCCACACACGGCATTACTGGGAGACGCACCGAGATTTGTGTCTGCAGCAACACAATGCTCAACACACGGCATTACTGGGAGTCGCACCGAAATTTGTGTGTGCAGCAATACAATGCTCAACATACACGGTATTACTGGGAGACGCACCGAGATTTGTGTCTGCAGCAACACAATGCTCAACACACGGCATTACTGGGAGACGCACCGAAATTTGTGTGTGCAGCAATTCAATGCTCAACATACGGCATTACTGGGAGACGCACCGAGATTTGTCTCTGCAGCAATACAATGCTCAACACACGGCATTACTGGGAGACGCACCGAGATTTCTGCCTGCAGCCATATAATGCCCCACACACGGCATCACTGGGAGACGCACCGAGATTTCTGCCTGCAGCCATATACTGCCCGACATAAGACATTACTGGGAGACGCACCAAGATTGGTATCTGCAGAAATACAATACTCCACACACGGCATTACTGGGAGACGCACCGAGATTTGTGTCTGCAGCAACACAATGCTCAACACACGGCATTACTGGGAGACACACCGAAATTTGTCTCTGCAGCAATACAATGCTCCACACACGGCATTACTGGGAGACGCACCGAGATTTGTGTCTGCAGCAACACAATGCTCAACACACGGCATTACTGGGAGACGCACCAAGATTCGTCTCTGCAGCAATACAATGCCCAACATACGGCATTACTGCGAGACGCACCGAGATTTGTCTCTGCAGCAATACAATGCTCAACACACAGCACATTGGAGACGCACTGAGATTTGTCTCTGCAGCAATACAATGCTCATTACATTTGGCATTACTGCGAGACGCACCGAGATTTGTCTCTGCAGCAATACAATGCCCACACACGGCATTACTGGGAGATGTACCGAGATTTCTGCTCGTAGTCGGTAATGCCCCACACACGGCATTACTGGGAGACGCACCGAGATTTCTGTCTGCAGCCATATACTGCCCGACATAAGGCATAACTGGGAGACGCACCAAGATTGTATCTGCAGCAATACAATGCCCACACACGGCATTACTGGGAGACGCACCGAGATTTCTGTGTGCAGCAACACAATGCTCAACACACGGCATTACTGGGAGACGCACCGAGATTTGTGTCTGCAGCAACACAATGCTCAAAACACGGCATTACTGGGAGACGCACCGAGATTTGTGTCTGCAGCAACACAATGCTCAACACACGGCATTACTGGGAGACGCACCGAAATTTGTGTGTGCAGCAATACAATGCTCAACATACGGCATTACTGGGAGACGCACCCAGATTTGTCTCTGCAGCAATACAATGCTCCACACACGGCATTACTGGGAGACGCACCGAGATTTGTCTCTGCAGCAATACAATGCTCAAAACACGGCATTACTGGGAGACGCACTGAGATTTGTCTCTGCAGCAACACAATGCTCCCCACACGGCATTACTGGGAGACGCACCGAGAATTGTCTCTGCAGCAATACAATGCTCCACACACACATTGGTCAGAGAGCGCACCGAGATTTCTGCCTGCAGCCATATATTGCCCCACCCACGGCATTACTGGGAGACGCACTGAGATTTCTGCTCTGCAGCCATATACTGCCCAGGAGATAAGGTACACTTGGGGGAGAGCGTGTCGATTTAAAAATTGCAGCAACACAATGCTCAACAGACGGCATTACTGGGAGACGCACCGAGATTTGTGTCTGCAGCAACACAATGCTCAACACACGGCATTACTGGGAGACGCACCGAGATTCGTCTCTGCAGCAATACAATGCTCCACACACGGTATTACTGGGAGACGCACCGAGATTTGTGTCTGCAGCAATACAATGCTTCACACACGGCATTACTGGGAGACGCACCAAGATTCGTCTCTGCAGCAATACAATGCCCAACATACGGCATTACTGCGAGACTCACCGAGATTTGTCTCTGCAGCAATACAATGCTCAACACACAGCATTACTGGGAGACGCACCGAGATTTGTGTCTGCAGCAATACAATGCTCCACACACGGCATTACTGCGAGACGCACCGAGATTTGTCTCTGCAGCAATACAATGCTCCACACACGGCATTACTGGGAGACGCACCGAGATTTCTGCCTGCAGCCACATAATGCCCCACACGGCATTACTGGGAGACGCACCGAGATTTCTGCCTGCAGCCATATACTGCCCGACATAAGGCATTACTGGGAGACGCACCAAGATTGGTATCTGCAGCAATACAATGCTCCACATACGGCATTACTGCGAGACGCACCGCGATTTGTGTCTGCAGCAACACAATGCTCAACACACGGCATTACTGGGAAACGCACCAAGATTCGTCTCTGCAGGAATACAATGCCCAACATACGGCATTACTGCGAGACGCATCGAGATTTGTCTCTGCAGCAATACAATGCTCAACATACGGCATTACTGCGAGACGCACCGAGATTTGTGTCTGCAGCAATACAATGCTCCACACACGGCATTACTGGGAGACGCACCGAGATTTGTGTCTGCAGCAACACAATGCTCAACACACGGCATTACTGGGAGACGCACCGGGATTTGTGTCTGCAGCAATACAATGCTCCACACACGGCATTACTGGGAGGCGCACCGACATTCGTCTCTGCAGCAATACAATTCTCCACACACGGCATTACTGGGAGACGCACCAAGATTGGTATCTGCAGCAATACAATGCTCCACACACGGCATTAATGGGAGACGCACCGAGATTTGCGTCTGCAGCAACACAATGCTCAACACACGGCATTACTGGGAGACGCGCCGAGATTTCTGCCTGCAGCCATATAGTGCCCCACAGACGGCATTACTGCGAGACGCACCGAGATTTTTCTCTGCAGCAATACAATGCCCAACACACGGCATTACTGGGAGACGCACCGATATTTGTCTCTGCAGCAATACAATGCTACACACACGGCATTACTGGGAGACGCACCGAGATTTGTATCTGCAGCAATACAATGCTAAACACACGGCATTACTGGGAGACGCACCGAGATTTGTGTCTGCAGCAATACAATGCTACACACACGGCATTACTGGGAGACGCACCGAGATTCGTCTCTGCAGCAATACAATGCTAAACACACGGCATTACTGGGAGACGCACCGGGATCTGTGTCTGCAGCAATACAATGCTCCACACACGGTATTCCTGGGAGGCGCACCGAGATTTGTGTCTGCAGCAACACAATCCTCAACACACGGCATTACTGGGAGACGCACCGGGATTTGTGTGTGCAGCAATACAATGCTCCACATATGGCATTACTGGGAGACGCACCGACATTTCTGGCTGCAGCCATATAGTGCCTCACAGACGGCATTACTGGGAGACGCACCGAGATTTGTGTCTGCAGCAACACAATGCTCAACACACGGCATTACTGGGAGACGCACCGAGATTTGTCTCTGCAGCAATACAATGCTCCACACACGGCATTACTGGGAGACGCACCAAGATTCGTCTCTGCAGCAATACAATGCCCAACATACGGCATTACTGCGAGACGCACCGAGATTTGTCACTGCAGCAATACAATGCTCAACACACGGCATTACTGGGAGACGCACCGAGATTTGTGTCTGCAGCAACACAATGCTCAACACACGGCATTACTGGGAGACGCGCCGAGATTTCTGCCTGCAGCCATATAGTGCCCCACAGACGGCATTACTGCGAGACGCACCGAGATTTTTCTCTGCAGCAATACAATGCCCAACACACGGCATTACTAGGACACGCACCGAGATTGGTGTCTGCAGCAATACAATGCTCCACACACGGCATTACTGGGCGACGCACCGAGATTCGTCTCTGCAGCAATACAATGCTAAACACACGGCATTACTGGGAGACGCACCGGGATTTGTGTCTGCAGCAATACAATGCTCCACACACGGCATTACTGGGAGACGCACCGAGATTCGTCTCTGCAGCAATACAATTCTCCACACACGGCATTACTGGGAGACGCACCAAGATTGGTATCTGCAGCAATACAATGCTCCACACACGGCATTACTGGGAGACGCACCGAGATTTGTATCTGCAGCAATGCAATGCTCCACACACGGCATTACTGGGAGACGCACCGAGATTTATGCCTGCAGCCATATAGTGCCCCACCCACGGCATTACTGGGAGACGCACCGAGATTTCTGCCTGCAGCCATATACTGCCCGACATAAGGCATTACTGGGAGACACACCGAGATTTGTGTCTGCAGCAATACAATGCTCCACACACGGCATTACTGGGAGACGCACCGAGATTCGTCTCTGCAGCAATACAATGCTAAACACACGGCATTACTGGGAGACGCACCGAGATTTGTGTCTGCAGCAACACAATGCTCAACACACGGCATTACTGGGAGACGCACCGAGATCCGTCTCTGCAGCAATACAATGCTAAACACACGGCATTACTGGGAGACGCACCGGGATTCTTGTCTGCAGCAATACAATGCTCAACACGGCATTACTGGGAGACGCACCGAGATCCGTCTCTGCAGCAATACAATGCTAAACACACGGCATTACTGGGAGACGCACCGGGATTCTTGTCTGCAGCAATACAATGCTCAACATACGGCATTACTGGGAGACGCACCAAGATTGGTCTCTGCAGCAATACAATGCTCCACACACGGCATTACTGGGAGACGCACCGAGATTTGTGTCTGCAGCAACACAATGCTCAACACACGGCATTACTGGGAGACGCACCGAGATTTCTGCCTGCAGCTATATAGTGCCCCACAGACGGCATTACTGCGAGACGCACCGAGATTTGTATCTGCAGCAATGCAATGCTCCACACACGGCATTACTGGGAGACGCACCGAGATTCGTCTCTGCAGCAATACAATGCTAAACACACGGCATTACTGGGTAGACGCACTGGGATTTGTGTCTGCAGCAATACAATGCTCCACACACGGCATTACTGGGAGACGCACCGAGATTCGTCTCTGCAGCAATACAATGCTAAACACACGGCATTACTGGGAGACGCACCGGGATTTGTGTCTGCAGCAATACAATGCTCCACACACGGCATTACTGGGAGACGCACCGAGATTCGTCTCTGCAGCAATACAATTCTCCACACACGGCATTACTGGGAGACGCACCAAGATTGGTATCTGCAGCAATACAATGCTCCACACACGGCATTACTGGGAGACGCACCGAGATTTGTGTCTGCAGCAACACAATGCTCAACACACGGTATTATTGGGAGACGCACCGAGATTTCTGCCTGCAGCCATATAGTGCCCCACAGACGGCATTACTGTGAGACGCACCGAGATTTTTCTCTGCAGCAATACAATGCTCCACACACGGCATTACTCGGAGACGCACCGAGATTTGTGTCTGCAGCAACACAATGCTCAACACACGGCATTACTGGGAGACGCGCCGAGATTTCTGCCTGCAGCAATATAGTGCCCCACAGACGGCATTACTGCGAGACGCACCGAGATTTTTCTCTGCAGCAATACAATGCCCAACACACGGCATTACTGGGAGACGCACCGAGATTGGTGTCTGCAGCAATACAATGCTCCACACACGGCATTACTGGGAGACGTACCGAGATTCGTCTCTGCAGCAAAACAATGCTAAACACACGGCATTACTGGGAGACGCACCGGGATTTGTGTCTGCAGCAATACAATGCTCCACACACGGCATTACTGGGAGACGCACCGAGATTCGTCTCTGCAGCAATACAATGCTAAACACACGGCATTACTGGGAGACGCACCGAGATTCGTATCTGCAGCAATACAATGCTCCACACACGGCATTACTGGGAGACGCACCGAGATTTGTCTCTGCAGCAATACAATGCTCCACACACGGCATTACTGGGAGACGCACCGAGATTTCTGCCTGCAGCCATATATTGCCCCACCCACGGCATTACTGGGAGACGCACCGAGATTTCTGCCTGCAGCCATATACTGCCCGACATAAGGCATTACTGGGAGACGCACCGAGATTTGTGTCTGCAGCAATACAATGCTCCACACACGGCATTACTGGGAGACGCACCGAGATTTGTGTCTGCAGCAACACAATGCTCAACACACGGCATTACTGGGAGACGCACCGAGATTCGTCTCTGCAGCAATACAATGCTCCACACACGGTATTACTGGGAGACGCACCGAGATTTGTGTCTGCAGCAATACAATGCTTCACACACGGCATTACTGGGAGACGCACCAAGATTCGTCTCTGCAGCAATACAATGCCCAACATACGGCATTACTGCGAGACTCACCGAGATTTGTCTCTGCAGCAATACAATGCTCAACACACAGCATTACTGGGAGACGCACCGAGATTTGTGTCTGCAGCAATACAATGCTCCACACACGGCATTACTGCGAGACGCACCGAGATTTGTCTCTGCAGCAATACAATGCTCCACACACGGCATTACTGGGAGACGCACCGAGATTTCTGCCTGCAGCCACATAATGCCCCACACGGCATTACTGGGAGACGCACCGAGATTTCTGCCTGCAGCCATATACTGCCCGACATAAGGCATTACTGGGAGACGCACCGAGATTTGTGTCTGCAGCAATACAATGCTCCACACACGGCATTACTGGGAGACGCACCGAGATTTGTGTATGCAGCAACACAATGCTCAACACACGGCATTACTGGGAGACGCACCGAGATTCGTGTCTGCAGCAATACAATGCTCCACACACGGCATTACTGGGAGACGCACCGAGATTCGTATCTGCAGCAATACAATGCCCTACACACGGCATTACTGGGAGACGCACCGATATTTTTCTCTGCAGCAATACAATGATACACACACGGCATTACTGGGAGACGCACCGGGATTTGTGTCTGCAGCAATACAATGCTCCACACACGGCATTACTGGGAGACGCACCGACATTTGTGTCTGCAGCAACACAATGCCCAACACACGGCATTACTGGGAGACGCACCGAGATTTCTGTCTGCAGCTATATACTGCCCGACATACGGCATTACTGGGAGACGCACCAAGATTGGTATCTGCAGCAATACAATGCTCCACACACGGCATTACTGGGAGACGCACCGAGATTTGTGTCTGCAGCAACACAATGCTCAACACACGGCATTACTGGGAGACGCGCCGAGATTTCTGCCTGCAGCCATATAGTGCCCCACAGACGGCATTACTGCGAGACGCACCGAGATTTTTCTCTGCAGCAATACAATGCCCAACACACGGCATTACTAGGACACGCACCGAGATTGGTGTCTGCAGCAATACAATGCTCCACACACGGCATTACTGGGAGACGCACCGAGATTCGTCTCTGCAGCAATACAATGCTAAACACACGGCATTACTGGGAGACGCACCGGGATTTGTGTCTGCAGCAATACAATGCTCCACACACGGCATTACTGGGAGACGCACCGAGATTCGTCTCTGCAGCAATACAATGCTAAACATACGGCATTACTGGAAGACGCACCGAGATTCGTCTCTGCAGCAATACAATGCTCCACACACGGCATTACTGGGAGACGCACCGAGATTTGTCTCTGCAGCAATACAATGCTCCACACACGGCATTACTGGGAGACGCACCGAGATTTCTGCCTGCAGCCATATAGTGCCCCACCCACGGCATTACTGGGAGACGCACCGAGATTTCTGCCTGCAGCCATATACTGCCCGACATAAGGCATTACTGGGAGACACACCGAGATTTGTGTCTGCAGCAATACAATGCTCCACACACGGCATTACTGGGAGACGCACCGAGATTTGTGTCTGCAGCAACACAATGCTCAACACACGGCATTACTGGGAGACGCACCGGGATTTGTGTCTGCAGCAATACAATGCTCCACACACGGCATTACTGGGAGACGCACCGACATTCGTCTCTGCAGCAATACAATTCTCCACACACGGCATTACTGGGAGACGCACCACGATTGGTATCTGCAGCAATACAATGCTCCACACACGGCATTACTGGGAGACGCACCGAGATTTGTGTCTGCAGCAACACAATGCTCAACACACGGCATTACTGGGAGACGCGCCGAGATTTCTGCCTGCAGCCATATAGTGCCCCACAGACGGCATTACTGCGAGACGCACCGAGATTTTTCTCTGCAGCAATACAATGCCCAACACACGGCATTACTAGGACACGCACCGAGATTGGTGTCTGCAGCAATACAATGCTCCACACACGGCATTACTGGGCGACGCACCGAGATTCGTCTCTGCAGCAATACAATGCTAAACACACGGCATTACTGGGAGACGCACCGGGATTTGTGTCTGCAGCAATACAATGCTCCACACACGGCATTACTGGGAGACGCACCGAGATTCGTCTCTGCAGCAATACAATGCTAAACACACGGGGCATTACTGGGAGACGCACCGAGACTGCCCTAAGCGGCCACAATGCTTCCACACACGGCATTACTGGGAGACGCACCGGAGCATTTGCTCCTGCAGCAATACAATGCGTTTCCACACGGCATTACTGGGAGACGCACTGAGATTTGCTCCTGCAGCAATACAATGCTCCACACACGGTATTACTGGGAGACGCACCGAGATTTCTGCTTCGCAGCGCCATATAGTGCCCTACCCACGGTATTACGCGCTGGGAGACGTACCGAGATGGCTGCAACCATATACTGCTGACATAAGGCATTACTGACATTGAGACACACCGAGATTTGTGTTCGCAGCACATAATGCTCCACACACGGTATTACTGGGAGACGCACCGAGATCTGCTCCTGCAGCAATACAATGCTAAACACACGGCATTACTGGGAGACGCACCGAGATTTGTGTCTGCAGCAACACAATGCTCAACACACGACATTACTGGGAGACGCACCGAGATTCGTCTCTGCAGCAATACAATGCTAAACACACGGCATTACTGGGAGACGCACCGGGATTCTTGTCTGCAGCAATACAATGCTCAACATACGGCATTACTGGGAGACGCACCAAGATTGGTCTCTGCAGCAATACAATGCTCCACACACGGCATTTCTGGGAGACGCACCGAGATTTGTGTCTGCAGCAACACAATGCTCAACACACGGCATTACTGGGAGACGCGCCGAGATTTCTGCCTGCAGCCATATAGTGCCCCACAGACGGCATT
Organism: Hanleya hanleyi; assembly: GCA_036873755.1. NCBI lineage: Eukaryota > Metazoa > Mollusca > Polyplacophora > Lepidopleurida > Hanleyidae > Hanleya > Hanleya hanleyi. The sequence goes on along the minus strand of JAVTVY010017870.1, from coordinate 66,103 downwards.
ACTGCGAGACGCACCGAGATTTTTCTCTGCAGCAATACAATGTCCAACACACGGCAGTACTGGGAGACGCACCGAGATTGGTGTCTGCAGCAATACAATGCTCCACACACGGCATTACTGGGAGACGCACCGAGATTGGTCTCTGCAGCAATACAATGCTAAACACACGGCATTACTGGGAGACGCACCGGGATTTGTGTCTGCAGCAATACAATGCTCCACACACGGCATTACTGGGAGACGCACCGAGATTCGTCTCTGCAGCAATACAATGCTAAACACACGGCATTACTGGGAGACGCACCGGGATTTGTGTCTGCAGCAATACAATGCTCCACACACGGCATTACTGGGAGACGCACCGAGATTCGTCTCTGCAGCAATACAATTCTCCACACACGGCATTACTGGGAGACGCACCAAGATTGGTATCTGCAGCAATACAATGCTCCACACACGGCATTACTGGGAGACGCACCGAGATTTGTGTCTGCAGCAACACAATGCTCAACACACGGTATTATTGGGAGACGCACCGAGATTTCTGCCTGCAGCCATATAGTGCCCCACAGACGGCATTACTGTGAGACGCACCGAGATTTTTCTCTGCAGCAATACAATGCTCCACACACGGCATTACTGGGAGACGCACCGAGATTTGTGTCTGCAGCAACACAATGCTCAACACACGGCATTACTGGGAGACGCGCCGAGATTTCTGCCTGCAGCAATATAGTGCCCCACAGACGGCATTACTGCGAGACGCACCGAGATTTTTCTCTGCAGCAATACAATGCCCAACACACGGCATTACTGGGAGACGCACCGAGATTGGTGTCTGCAGCAATACAATGCTCCACACACGGCATTACTGGGAGACGTACCGAGATTCGTCTCTGCAGCAAAACAATGCTAAACACACGGCATTACTGGGAGACGCACCGGGATTTGTGTCTGCAGCAATACAATGCTCCACACACGGCATTACTGGGAGACGCACCGAGATTTGTGTCTGCAGCAACACAATGCTCAACACACGGCATTACTGGGAGACGTACCGAGATTCGTCTCTGCAGCAATACAATGCCCAACATACGGCATTACTGCGAGACGCACCGAGATTTGCCTCTGCAGCAATACAATACTCAACACACGGCATTACTGGGAGACGCACCGAGATTTCTGCCTGCAGCCATATATTGCCCCACCCACGGCATTACTGGGAGACGCACCGAGATTTCTGCCTGCAGCCATATACTGCCCGACATAAGGCATTACTGGGAGACGCACCGAGATTTGTGTCTGCAGCAATACAATGCTCCACACACGGCATTACTGGGAGACGCACCGAGATTTGTGTCTGCAGCAACACAATGCTCAACACACGGCATTACTGGGAGACGCACCGAGATTCGTCTCTGCAGCAATACAATGCTCCACACACGGTATTACTGGGAGACGCACCGAGATTTGTGTCTGCAGCAATACAATGCTTCACACACGGCATTACTGGGAGACGCACCAAGATTCGTCTCTGCAGCAATACAATGCCCAACATACGGCATTACTGCGAGACTCACCGAGATTTGTCTCTGCAGCAATACAATGCTCAACACACAGCATTACTGGGAGACGCACCGAGATTTGTGTCTGCAGCAATACAATGCTCCACACACGGCATTACTGCGAGACGCACCGAGATTTGTCTCTGCAGCAATACAATGCTCCACACACGGCATTACTGGGAGACGCACCGAGATTTCTGCCTGCAGCCATATAATGCCCCACACACGGCATTACTGGGAGACGCACCGAGATTTCTGCCTGCAGCCATATACTGCCCGACATAAGGCATTACTGGTAGACGCACCAAGATTGGTATCTGCAGCAATACAATGCTCCACACACGGCATTACTGGGAGACGCACCGAGATTTGTCTCTGCAGCAATACAATGCTCCACACACGGCATTACTGGGAGACGCACCGAGATTTGTGTCTGCAGCCATATAGTGCCCCACCCACGGCATTACTGGGAGACGCACCGAGATTTCTGCCTGCAGCCATATACTGCCCGACATAAGGTATTACTGGGAGACGCACCGAGATTTGTGTCTGCAGCAATACAATGCTCCACACACGGCATTACTGGGAGACGCACCGAGATTTGTGTCTGCAGCAACACAATGCTCAACACACGGCATTACTGGGAGACGCACCGGGATTTGTGTCTGCAGCAATACAATGCTCCACACACGGCATTACTGGGAGACGCACCGACATTCGTCTCTGCAGCAATACAATTCTCCACACACGGCATTACTGGGAGACGCACCAAGATTGGTATCTGCAGCAATACAATGCTCCACACACGGCATTACTGGGAGACAGCACCGAGATTTGTGTGTGCAGCAACACAATGCTCAACACACGGCATTACTGGGAAACGCGCCGAGATATCTGCCTGCAGCCATATAGTGCCCCACAGACGGCATTACTGCGAGACGCACCGAGATTTTTCTCTGCAGCAATACAATGCCCAACACACGGCATTACTAGGACACGCACCGAGATTGGTGTCTGCAGCAATACAATGCTCCACACACGGCATTACTGGGCGACGCACCGAGATTCGTCTCTGCAGCAATACAATGCTAAACACACGGCATTACTGGGAGACGCACCGGGATTTGTGTCTGCAGCAATACAATGCTCCACACACGGCATTACTGGGAGACGCACCGAGATTCGTCTCTGCAGCAATACAATGCTAAACACACGGCATTACTGGGAGACGCACCGAGATTCGTCTCTGCAGCAATACAATGCTCCACACACGGCATTACTGGGAGACGCACCGAGATTTGTCTCTGCAGCAATACAATGCTCCACACACGGCATTACTGGGAGACGCACCGAGATTTCTGCCTGCAGCCATATAGTGCCCCACCCACGGCATTACTGGGAGACGCACCGAGATTTCTGCCTGCAGCCATATACTGCCCGACATAAGGCATTACTGGGAGACGCACCGAGATTTGTGTCTGCAGCAATACAATGCTCCACACACGGCATTACTGGGAGACGCACCGAGATTTGTGTCTGCAGCAACACAATGCTCAACACACGGCATTACTGGGAGACGCACCGGGATTTGTGTCTGCAGCAATACAATGCTCCACACACGGCATTACTGGGAGACGCACCGACATTCGTCTCTGCAGCAATACAATTCTCCACACACGGCATTACTGGGAGACGCACCAAGATTGGTATCTGCAGCAATACAATGCTCCACACACGGCATTAATGGGAGACGCACCGAGATTTGCGTCTGCAGCAACACAATGCTCAACACACGGCATTACTGGGAGACGCGCCGAGATTTCTGCCTGCAGCCATATAGTGCCCCACAGACGGCATTACTGCGAGACGCACCGAGATTTCTCTCTGCAGCAACACAATGCCCAACACACGTCATTACTGGGAGACGCACCGAGATTTGTCTCTGCAGCAATACAATGCTACACACACGGCATTACTGGGAGACGCACCGAGATTCGTCTCTGCAGCAATACTATGCTAAACACACGGCATTACTGGGAGACGCACCGGGATTTGTGTCTGCAGCAATACAATGCTCCACACACGGCATTACTGGGAGACGCACCGAGATTCGTCTCTGCAGCAATACAATGCTAAACACACGGCATTACTGGGAGACGCACCGAGATTCGTATCTGCAGCAATACAATGCTCCACACACGGCATTACTGGGAGACGCACCGAGATTTGTCTCTGCAGCAATACAATGCTCCACACACGGCATTACTGGGAGACGCACCGAGATTTGTCCCTGCAGCCATACAATGCCCCACACACGGCATTACTGGGAGACGCACCGAGATTTCTGCCTGCAGCCATATAGTGCCCCACCCACGGCATTACTGGGAGACGCACCGAGATTTCTGCCTGCAACCATATACTGCCCGACATAAGGCATTACTGATTACTGGGAGACACACCGAGATTTGTGTCTGCAGCAATACAATGCTCCACACACGGCATTACTGGGAGACGCACCGAGATTCGTCTCTGCAGCAATACAATGCTAAACACACGGCATTACTGGGAGACGCACCGAGATTTGTGTCTGCAGCAACACAATGCTCAACACACGACATTACTGGGAGACGCACCGAGATTCGTCTCTGCAGCAATACAATGCTAAACACACGGCATTACTGGGAGACGCACCGGGATTCTTGTCTGCAGCAATACAATGCTCAACATACGGCATTACTGGGAGACGCACCAAGATTGGTCTCTGCAGCAATACAATGCTCCACACACGGCATTTCTGGGAGACGCACCGAGATTTGTGTCTGCAGCAACACAATGCTCAACACACGGCATTACTGGGAGACGCGCCGAGATTTCTGCCTGCAGCCATATAGTGCCCCACAGACGGCATTACTGCGAGACGCACCGAGATTTTTCTCTGCAGCAATACAATGCCCAACACACGGCATTACTGGGAGACGCACCGAGATTGGTGTCTGCAGCAATACAATGCTCCACACACGGCATTACTGGGAGACGCACCGAGATTCGTCTCTGCAGCAATACAATGCTAAACACACGGCATTACTGGGAGACGCACCGGGATTTGTGTCTGCAGCTATATACTGCCCGACATACGGCATTACTGGGAGACGCACCGAGATTCGTCTCTGCAGCAATACAATGCTAAACACACGGCATTACTGGGAGACGCACCGGGATTTGTGTCTGCAGCAATACAATGCTTCACACACGGCATTTCTGGGAGACGCACCGAGATTCGTGTCTGCAGCAATACAATGCTAAACACACGGCATTACTGGGAGACGCACCGGGATTTGTGTCTGCAGCAATACAATGCTCAACACACGGCATTACTGGGAGGCGCACCGCGATTTCTGTCCGCAGCCATATACTGCCCGACATACGGCATTACTGGGAGACGCACCAAGATTGGTATCTGCAGCAATACATTGCTCCACACACGGCATTACTGGGAGACGCACCGAGATTTGTGTCTGCAGCAACACAATGCTCCACACACGGCATTACTGGGAGACGCACCAAGATTGGTCTCTGCAGCAATACAATGCTCCACACACGGCATTACTGGGAGACGCACCGAGATTTGTGTCTGCAGCAACACAATGCTCAACACACGGCATTACTGGGAGACGCACCGGGATTTGTGTCTGCAGCAATACAATGCTCCACACACAGCATTACTGGGAGACGCACCGAGATTTGTGTCTGCAGCAACACAATGCCCAACACACGGCATTACTGGGAGACGCACCGAGATTTCTGCCTGCAGCCATATAGTGCCCCACAGACGGCATTACTGTGAGACGCACCGAGATTTTTCTCTGCAGCAATACAATGCCCAACACACGGCATTATCGGGAGACGCACCGAGATTTGTGTCTGCAGCAATACAATGCTCCACACACGGCATTACTGGGAGACGCACCGAGATTCGTCTCTGCAGCAATACAATGCTAAGCACACGACATTACTGGGAGACGCACCGGGATTTGTGTCTGCAGCAATACAATGCTCCACACACGGCATTACTGGGAGACTCACCGAGATTCGTATCTGCAGCAATACAATGCTAAACACACGGCATTACTGGGAGACGCACCGGGATTTGTGTCTGCAGCAATACAATGCTAAACATACGGCATTACTGGGAGACGCACCGAGATTTCTGTCTGCAGCTATATACTGCCCGACATACGGCATTACTGGGAGACGCACCAAGATTGGTATCTGCAGCAATACAATGCTCCACACACGGCATTACTGGGAGACGCACCGAGATTTGTGTCTGCAGCAACACAATGCTCACCACACGGCATTACTGGGAGACGCACCGAGATTTGTCTCTGCAGCAATACAATGCTCCACACACGGCATTACTGGGAGACGCACCGAGATTTGTGTCTGCAGCAACACAATGCTCCACACACGGGATTACTGGGAGGCTCACCAAGATTCGTCTCTGCAGCAATACAATGCCCAACATACGGCATTACTGCGAGACGCACCGAGATTTGTCTCTGCAGCAATACAATGCTCAACACACGGCATTACTGGGAGACGCACCGAGATTTATCTCTGCAGCAATACAATGCTCCACACACGGCATTACTGGGAGACGCACCAAGATTCGTCTCTGCAGCAATACAATGCCCAACATACGGCATTACTGCGAGACGCACCGAGATTTGTCACTGCAGCAATACAATGCTCAACACACGGCATTACTGGGAGACGCACCGAGATTTGTGTCTGCAGCAACACAATGCTAAACACACGGCATTACTGGGAGACGCACCGAGATTCGTCTCTGCAGCAATACAATGCTCCACACACGGCATTACTGGGAGACGCACCGAGATTTGTCTCTGCAGCAATACAATGCTCCACACACTGCATTACTGGGAGACGCACCGAGATTTCTGCCTGCAGCCATATAGTGCCCCACACACGGCATTACTGGGAGACGCACCGAGATTTCTGCCTGCAGCCATATACTGCCCGACATAAGGCATTACTGGGAGACGCACCGAGATTTGTGTCTGCAGCAACACAATGCTCAACACACGGCATTACTGCGAGACGCACCGAGATTTGTGTGTGCAGCAATACAATGATAAATTATTGGGAAAATAATTCGTGCTCAACACACGGCATTACTGCGAGACGCACCGAGATTTGTGTGTGCAGCAATACAATGATAAATTATTGAGAAAATAATTCGCGCTAAATACATGTATTGTGTGCCATTTATGTGTTACTGGAAATTACAATAAGCAAATAGAAAAACAACAACAGCACGCTAACTTATGGCATTTGAAAAAAATGATCCTATTTTATGTTACAGCTGTGTAAATATTATGGTCGCAGTTTGAATAGGCGAAAAGTACTGTGCAGAGTTGTGTCCCTTGATTACTGGGAGGCGCACTCCTGGGAGACGCACCGCTACTGCCAGACGCACCGGCTGCGGCGCTGCAGTTATCCCCTTCTCAGAATATAGGTAAAACTTGGACGAAGTTTGTGAAGACAACGAGAGCATGGACGACCGGCCCAGCTGAAGTACACAACAATCTGCTCGGCACACTTTGATCGGGAGGCCGCATTTGATTTTTGAAGAGCTGAGCAGCGTCGCTATCGAGCTTGGGTACGTTTCAAAGTTGAAAGTCACAGCCATACCAACCATCAAGCCACTGAATAGAAGAGACAGAGGATATAAGGAGAATGAAAATGCTCCAAATTCGATTCGGCCTGGACTCACGACTTCGCCTTCGGCCGTTGATGACGTCTCCGGGCGGACGTTTTGCTGCCCACGCTCTCCTCGCCTCAGCGAATTCGTCGGTGTTCCACTCGGGAGCAGAAAACCGAAGCGGATTCATGAGCGAGTTCGACATGTTGAAATTTCAATTTATCGGTATGTCTGTTTGAAATATTGTAATTGTGTACAAGAAATACGAGATCGACAATAAAATTGTCTAGAGTACATGTGCAATTAAAATAACTTCTCTTGCACAAATACTAAACTGAATCGTGTATGTGTCTATTTTTATAGAGTTTTATCAATGGTTTGCATTCATTTTGTATCATAATTGTTCAGTACTGATATTTATTCACTGTATTCTATTTTTTCTTGGTTATTTTATTTATATATAGATATTCATATAATAACATATGACATGTACGATAATAAATATTCGGTTGAAATACATGTCTAGTCTAGTTCATCTCCGATTGCGTGTCGGTGTCCGACGTCGACTCGTCAACAGGCTCGAATTGATAAGGTACAATTCCTGTTCCTGTATTGTTTTCGACATAGTTGCTTGCTTCCACATCTGATCCTTCTTCTGTGTAAAAAATATTACCATCGGAGTAGCTATCGAAGCTATAATCGCTGTCTGAATCTGAGCTCGAGCTGCTTTCGTTTTGCCTGTGATCTGCCATTTTGACTTCAAACATGTCAAACCGGTTCCTGCCGTGACGTCATCAGCCAGAATGCGGATTATTAGAATGGCCAACTTTGATCCCATATTACGCATGTTAATGGTCAGAAAAAAATCCCATTACTGTGAAGTATTAACTGTGACTTTCAAGCATTTTTAGGCCAAAATAAAACCCACTGGGGTATCCCTTTGAAGATGTTAACCCTTTCTTGTGATCTTTATTCTTAACTGTACTGAGATAATCCGAGTAGGAAATATTGCTTTTGATGATCCCATAAGTACACAACTTCTTTGGTAACTGAGTGTTGGATTAACCGGTGAGATTGCATCCTGAAATAATGTAGCCAAGTTGACATGGCTTCGTTCGAAGCCATGTCATCTTGGCTAGAAATAATGATAAAAATTGCGACTCTAAGCCATTAGGGGACATAGCGGGGTATAAGGATTACTCACGCTCAAGGCGAAGACTGTGTATTGAGGCCCACGGCCAAAGAAGCGTTTAACTAATTGGCTCTCCTGGCATAACATCCTCGGATAGTCATGGAACTGTGAATATTTGAAACCTTTAGTACAATGTATGTTACCGAATGTGTAAATGAAGTTTGAACAGCACGTTTAAGGCACAATCTTGATAAACAATGTAGGCCTATAACTTACTTTGCCCGTCAAATAATCATAGGCCTAATAAAGCCGGAACATCATAAACAAGTTTATATTTAGATAAATACAGCGAAAGCCCACATTTTGACGATATCATCAGTCGTATTGAAACGTTTTCGTGGGGAATGGATGTTTCAGATCCACAAGAGAGTGCGCAAGGTCCCCAAGACAAACTGTCAGGCTACCGGGAACGCACTCGTGCACTGATCTTGGCCAACGAGGGAGTTCGATTCAACTTGTCACCTTGTCTGGATCGAGGAGGTTGGAAAGGAAGACCTGCAATGACAACCAAAGCAAGTTAATACAATACTGACATATAATTCTATGAACAGGAATACAGGATTCAGATCGCGGTAGCGTACAATCCCTGGAAAGAAGATCCCTGATCTATGAATTGGATTTACCTGTATTCTTATAGTTATCTTTAACCGAAGTTCAATATAATACAGAAGATATATACAAATTATATAGCCCTAGATATATCGCGATCAGGCCTGGTCACAGCCACAGTCTGGTCACGACCGTTTCTTTCGTGGGTGGGTCCAACTTCTATCTTCCTTCCCCAGGTCTACGTCCACTCCCGTATGGATGGACTTGACGTCGTGACTCGTCTTACACGACCTGGCCCCTCCGTGGTTGTGTCCGGCGTCTGTCTTCTTTCCCTCGGTCTTCTTCTTCACTCGGGCTGTATGGACTTCTCGTCGTCGTCGTGTCTCGTCTTACACGACATGGCCCCTCCAAGCGTTGGTAACTGTCAATGGATGCGGACGGCCTGGGCACGACAGTACTCTTACAGTACAAAGGCTTCTACGGCACCGGCCCGTCTCTCTGTAACACCACAGGACTAATCAACTGCACGGCTCATCACAGCAGCAGATGGCACCCCTCGTAGGAATAAACCCCCAGAGTTCACGGCTACACGGTCCACATAGGATCGGACATGGATAACACACGGTGGATGGGTAGGCACCTGGTCTAGTAACCCTGTTCACACACTACTTTATATTTACCTGGTCTATGAACCCTCTTCACATACTACTGTATGGTCATCCGCAATAGATGGGCATCTGGTCAAGGATTCCCCCTTTATATACTACTGTTTGGGACAGTATTAATATATGGTCGGCCGTGAATTATACAATGTATATACAGGGTTGTGTGAGACCGTATGCTTAAGGGGGCGTGAATGGATAATCGTTTATGGTACGATTTATTGGGTAGGTGTACATATATCAAGCTCTGGACCTAGGCCTGTAGCTTGTGAGTGTTAGCGTGAATGTATTTCAACCTGTCGGTTGTGTGTTTAAGTACGCGTGTGCTTGAATAATTGTTTATGTAGGATCTGTGTTTGATTTTGTTTAGCTGTACCCTCTTCACAGAGACGAGCATCTCCTACCGGCTACAGCTATATCAATACCATTAACCACAGTGCCGTACCCGCACGTATGTGCAATACGGACGAGACAGGTAGAGATGCAGTTAAGGTATGGCCACGCTGGCAACACTAACGCCGTTAGTTAGTTCCCAAAGCTAGACCTGCACGTCTGTGCGATACGGACGAGTCAGGTAGAGTTAGGAATAATCGTTAACGATAAGTGTCTATACTCTAATTTCTCAGTGCCATACCCGCACAACTGTACAATACGGTTGAGTCAGGTAGAGATAGGAGTAGAGTAAACGCAGCCCGGACAGTGAATGTGAGTGTGTGTCATCGTGTGCTATTACATTCGGTGGCGGCTCTTCTCCAATTCGGCGGCAGCAGAAATTCGGCGGACTGGTCGCGGCCCTTCTCCGGCCCGGCGGCGGCAATGTATAAGATTTCTTCTCCTCACCATATTTGTGCGTCCTCTCGCCTTGGAGTTTCTGGTGGTCTGCCTCGTTTCAGCGGGAGTCTGTCTTATATAGGTGTACCGCTCTTTTGCGGATAAAGGTAGAAACAGAAGTCGACGATGCCAGCGCCCTCTTTATTGTCATTTTACCACAATCTCCGATCAGTTTATCTGGACTTCACTGGAAAAATATGGCTATGGAGGAACAAACCATAATTCATAACGGACGTAACTGGTAAATCTCAGCTGCCAACTCTCTGTAGTTAACTCACACGACGACCGCAAAGTTCACTGTCCTACATTTGCATATTCTCTTATGCTGACTCCCGGATTCCTGACTGACGTCATCTACAGCGAAGCAAGCGAGCACACACACACATACCTGGTGCACCCTGTACCCTATAGCACGTATGGTGCACCAGGTATGTGTGTGTGTGTGTGATGCATGTGTTTATATGCAAGAGCTCCGAGAGGCGCCACCTGTCTTGTGACAACTACTGATTCCGGTCACGTGACAGTAAACATGGAAACCCCCGGATGTAAGATGAGGATCCGGATGTAAAACGATGACGTGACTTCCGAGCTCTGAGCTCCACACGCTTTGAGCTCCAAGAGGTCCGATCCAAGAGCTCTGCCACACGGGAGCTCCCACCCCCACCACCACCGGGCGTTGACGCCCGCTCCGGAGCTCCGAGGTCTGCCACATGGGAGCTCCCTCCATCACCACCGCGCGTTGAATAAGGAAAAATTGGACCTCTTCTGTGTTCGGAGCTCCGGAGCTCTGGCTCTGCCACACGGGAGCTCCCACCACCACCACCGCGAGTTGAATAAGGAAAAATTGGAACTCTTCTGTGTTCGGAGGTAGTTTTTGCTCATAGATACCGGAAGCGACATCACACATCACACACTTGCGCCACCAAACCACAAAAATGGACCATCTCTACCCCAAACACACCCCAACGCACCCTCCAAAATACCTGCTTTCTATACTACGGCCATATTACGCAGGCGCAGAATATTGAAAACGGACGATACATTAGTCCAGTCGGGTGCTCCTTCACGAATGCTTCACATTGATACCTCATACGACTCAATCAGATCACTAGTGGTCCATCTGGATCCCAAAACGTTCCTTCCAATGTCCTTTTCCCACAATTCCCTGTCTGCGCTTGCGCAGAATGTTGAAAACGAACGACACACTAGTCCAGGCGGATGCTCCTTCACGAATGCTTCACATTAATATCTCATACGACTCAATCGGACCAATAGTGGCCCACCTAGACCCCAAAACGTCCATTTCCATACGCTTTGTCTACTGCGCATGCGCCGAATGACGTCGGTTCTACGTCATACCCATCCGTCGGATGCTCCCTCGCGTATGCTTTACAATGATATCTCACTCGGCCCCATCGGACCAATAGTGGACCACCTAGACCCCAACACGTCTATGTCCATACGCTTTGTCTACTGTGCATGCGCAGAATAACGTCAGTTCCACGTCACACCCATCCCGTCGGATGCTCCCTCACGAGTGCTACACATTGACACCTCACTCGACCCAATGGGACCAATAGGGGCCCCTCTCGTCCCCAAAACGTCTATTTGCATAGCCTTTGTCAACTGCGCATGCGCAGAATGACGTCGGTTCTACGTCACACCCATCCCGGCGGATGCTCACTCGCGTTTGCTTTACAATGATACCTCACTTGACTCCATCGGACCAATCGTGGTCCACCTAGACCCCAAAACGTCTATTTCCATACACTTTGCCTACTGCGCATGCGCACAATGACGTCAGTTCCACGTCACACCCAGCCCGTCGGATGCTCCCTCACGTATGTTTCACATTGATACCTCACTCGACCCAATCGGCCCACTAGGGGCTCACCTAGACCCCAAAACGTCCAACCAGCGTTATTTACCCACTACGCATGAGCACAGTGACGTCAGTTCCACGTCACACCCAGCCCTTCGGATGTTCCCTCACGTATGCTTCACATTGATACCTCAATCGATCCAATCGGCCCACAACGGACTCACCTGGACCCTAACACGTTCTGTTCTTTCTCCTCATCCTATGTGGTGATGTTGAACTAAATCCTGGACCTGATACTCTCCAAGAACTCAACGGTCTTCGACTCCTTCACTTAAATATTCGCGGTATTAGAAACGAGAGATCCTGAAGGATCTTGGCGCCCACCATTGTCCGATAATTGTAAGCTAATGACAAGAGGACCTTTTTGTCGATTGTTACTAAGAACAAACGATTGATTTGTAATTTTGTTTACAGAATTTCGAATCTGAGCGAAAAAGATCGAAAAGCGGACACTGGAAAACACCAAGATATCATCTTTCTAAGTTTAAGGAGTTTCAAGATTTCTAGAAATTGTACTTTTGTCGGTTGTTATAGTACAAGAGAAAAGAGCAAAGTTAGCCTGAAAGTGAATGTCCGGAGGATCTTTCGTCTTCGTTTTGTATTATTTTTTTTGCACGTGTCATCATTCGGTACTGGAAGCGAAGACAAATCTCTTTGACCCCTTTGGCATGAGCTATGAAACGTACTTAAGATTTTATAATTAGGAACGAATGCTAATTCTGTTCTGTTTACTGGGCTAGTTTGAGATATCTCTTTTAAGATACCATGCTCGAAAATAGTAAGATGGTACACAACTTAATACTGAAGGGATCCGCGCAGTAATGTTTAACTTCGAAAGTGTCTGAATCCTGATTATCTCGCTCGGATCGAAACAGGCAGTAGTCTACAGTTGTCGAGTTGTAACGTGTCACAAGAGTGACGTCCCTGCATGTAGCCGACCCGTCGGCAGACGAAACAGTGGGGCAGTTCACTGGACTAAAGAAAACTGATTTAAAATTGTAAGAAATACATTTTAATTCCGAATTATTTGAACTCCTTGATATCGAAGGTGAAGGTACGGATATTCTCCATAGTCACTATATAGATTATGTCCCACCGTTTGATCCGCCGACTCGTGTGATGCAACGTCACAACTTGGGAATACCGTATTAATTTGAAGCGTAACTTGGATTTTCGAATCGGACCCAAAAAGGTATCTTGCACAACTAGGCCCCCTGTGGGACCTGTGTACCAAATTTCAGAAAGATCCATGAAGTAGTTCCTGAAAATTCACGATAACAATGTTTCAAGAGGAAATTCAAGATGGCCACCTGGCGGCCATATTGGATTTTCGCATCGGACCGCAAAAGGTATTTTGCACAACTAGACCCCAAGGGGAACCTATGTATCAAATTTGAGAAAGATCCATGCTGTACTTCCTGAAAAATCACGATAACAACGTTGCATGGGGAGATCCAAGATGGCCGCCTAGTGGCCATATTGGATTTTCGAAACGGGCCAGAAAAGTTATCTTGCACAACTACATCACAAGGAGAACCAGTGTACCATATTTGACAAAGATCCATGCAGTAGTTCCTGAGAAATCGCAATAACAAAGTTTCATGGGGAAATCCAAGATGGCCGCCTGATGGACATATTGAAGGTATCTTGCACAACTGGACCACAAGTGGAACCTGTGTACGAAACTTGACAAAGATCCATGCAGTACTTCCTGAGAAATCACGATAACAAAGTTTCATGGGGAAATCTAAGATGGCCGCCTGGTGGCCATATTGGATTTTCGATTCGGACCGAAAAAGGTATCTTGCACAACTAGACCACAAGGGGAACCTGTGTACCAAATTTGAGAAAGATCCATGCAGTAATTCCTGAGAAATCGTGATAACAAGGTTTCATGGGGAAATCCAAGATGGCTGCCTGGTGGCCATATTGGATTTGGAAACGGACCAGAAAAGTTATCTTGCACAACTAGTCCCCAAGGAAAACCAGTGTACCAAATTTGAGAAAGATCCACGCAGTAGTTCCTGATAAATCGCGATAACAAGGTTTCATGGGGAAATCCAAGATGGCCGCCTGATGGACATATTGGATTTTGGAATCGCACCAGAAAAGGTATCTTGCACAACTGGACCACAAGGGGAACCTGTGTACGAAACTTGACAAAGATCCATGCAGTACTTCCTGAGAAATCACGATAACAAAGTTTCATGGGGAAATCTAAGATGGCCGGCTGGTGGCCATATTGGATTTTCGATTCGGACCGAAAAAGGTATCTTGCACAACTAGACCACAAGGGGAACCTGTGTACCAAATTTGAGAAAGATCCATGCAGTAATTCCTGAGAAATCGTGATAACAAGGTTTCATGGGGAAATCCAAGATGGCTGCCTGGTGGCCATATTGGATTTGGAATCGGACCAGAAAAGGTATCTTGCACAACTAGACCCCAAGGGGAACCAATGTACCAAATTTGAGAAAGATCCACGCAGTAGTTTCTGATAAATCGCGATAACAAGGTTTCATGGGAAAATCCAAGATGGCCGCCTGATGGACATATTGGATTTGGAATCGCACCAGAAAAGGTATCTTGCACAACTGGACCACAAGGGGAACCTGTGTACGAAACTTGACAAAGATCCATGCAGTACTTCCTGAGAAATCACGATAACAAAGTTTCATGGAGAAATCTAAGATAGCCGCCTGGTGGCCATATTGGATTTTCGATTCGGACCGAAAAAGGTATCTTGCACAACTAGACCCTAAGGGGAACCTGTGTACCAAATTTGAGAAAGATCCATGCAGTATTTCCTGAGAAATCGTGATAACAAGGTTTCATGGGGAAATCCAAGATGGCTGCCTGGTGGCCATATTGGATTTGGAATCGGATCAGAAAAGGTATCTTGCACAACTAGACCCCAAGGGGAACCGGTGTGCCAAATTTGAGACAGATCCACGCAGTAGTTCCTGATAAATCGCGACAACAAGGTTTCATGGGGAAATCTAAGATGGCCGCCTTGTGGCCATATTGGATTTTCGAATCGCACCAGAAACGGTATCTTGCACAACTAGACCCCACGGGGAACCTGTGTACCAAATTTGAGAAAGTTTCATGTAGAAGTTCCTGAGAAATCGCAATAATAAGGTTTCATGGAGAAATCCAAGATGGCCGCCTTGTGGCCATATTGGATTTTAGAATCAGACCACAAAAGGCATCTTGCACAACTAGACCCCAAGGGGAACCCGTGTACCAAATTTGAGAAAGATCCATGCAGTAGTTCCTGAGCAATCGCGATAACAAGATTTCAGGGGGAAATCCAAGATGGCTGCCTGGTGGCCACATTGGATTTTCGAATCAGACCAGAAAAGGTATCTTGCACAACTAGACCTCAAGGGGAACCTGTGTACCGAATTTGAGAAAGATCCAGGCAGTAGTTCCTGAGAAATCGCGATAACAAGGTTTCATGGAGAAATCCAAGATGGCCGCCTTGTGGCCATATTGGATTTGGAATCGGACCAGAAAAGGTGTCTTGCACAACTAGACCCCAAGGGGAACCTGTGTACCAAATTTGAGAAAGATCCATGCAGTAGTTCCCGAGAAATCGCGATAACAAGGTTTCATGGGGAAATCCAAGATGGCTACCTGGTGGCCATATTGGATTTTCGAATCGGACCAAAAAAGGTATCTTGCACAAGTAGACCACAAGGGGAACGTGTGTACCAAATTTGAGAAAGATCCACACAGTAGTTCCTGAGAAACCGCGATAACAAAATTTCATGGGGAAATCCAAGATGGCCGCCTTGTGGCCATATTGGATTTTCGAATCGGACCAGAAAAGGTATCTTGCACAACTAGACCCCAAGGGGAACCTGTGTAAAAAATTTAAGAAAGATCCATGCAGTAGTTCCTGAGAAATCGCGACAACAAGGTTTCATGGGGAAATTCAAGATGGCTGCCTGGTGGCCCTATTGTATTTTCGAATTGGACCAGAAGAGGTATCTTGCACAACTAGACCCCAAGGGGAACCTGTGTACCAAATTTGAGAAAGATCCACGCACTAGTTTCTGAGAAATCGCGATAACAAGGTTTCATGGGGAAATCCAAGATGAGCGCCTTGTGGCTATATTGGATTTTCGAATCGGACCAGAAAAGGTATCTTGCACAACTAGACCCCAAGGGGAACCTGTGTACCAAATTTGAGAAAGATCCATGCAGTAGTTCCTGAGAAATCGCGATAACAATAATTGTTTACGGACGGACGACGGGCGACGGACGACGGACCACGGACAAAAAGCGATTTGAACAGCCCACCATCTGGTGATGGTGGGCTAATAAGATGCCATATGTCATTGATATAGCTAAAGATTTTGATATTTTGTGCTTTACTGAGACAAACTTGGACAACTCAGTAGACGAACATTTCATTTCATTTCAAGCTTTATTTATAGTCGGTGTTCAAACATACAAACATTAGCTCTTGGGCTAGTCTTACCGACTTATCAGAAAGAAATCTAAAACTATGGGATAAAATAAACACACACATATATACATATCACATAAATGGCGAGGTGTACACAGTTAACATGGTATATGGTATAAAATTCGTGAGATAAAAAGTAATATTAGATAAAAGCATACAACTGACATACACGGATACACTAACTATAGTTTTCACATGGCATAGACTAAACTGACAGTCTGGACCACTCCAGGTAGATACAAGCTTTTTAAATACTTTAAAATCGGTTGCTATTCTAAACTTATTAGGGAGTAAATTCCATAAGTGAGCACCGTAATATTTGAAAGAGCTCGTACCTGTCTTCACTTTTTTAACATCTGGTAGCGTGACAATATTTTTCCCTCTCAGACTTTTTATGTTATTTCGGAATTGGAACAGGTCAGAGAGGTATTTAGGTGAAGCAGCATTTAAGGCCTTAAACACTTCCCGAGCTAGACATTTAAGCCTGTTGAGTTCCAGGCTAGATACACCAGTACTAATTAAAAGATCATTGTACGAACTATTAAAATCTTGATGTACAAATTTCAAAGCTCTAAAATGTATTTTCTCTAGTTTCCTGGTATTTTCCTTTCCACAGAAATGCCAGACAATTGAACAATAATTAAAATGTGATAAAATGAACGTATTATAAATACACAGTCTAGCCGCTTTGTCTAGGTACGGGGATAATCTATAAACAGCATTAAGTTGTTGGCTAGCTTTCTTGCATAATGTGGAGATATGGGTACTGAAATTAAGCTTTTTGTCCAGATCGATGCCTAAAAGTTTCACATTGTCTTTGCATTCGATCCAGACATTACCAATCCGCAATTCATTCCCTTCATTCTTTGTGTTACCAAGTAACATGCACTGAAATTTGTCGGGATTAGCTTGGAAGTAGTTAACTCTAAGCCATTGTAAAATCCTTTTAGAGTCATTCTCCAGAAGTCGTTTCACCTCTGGAATAGTTTCACCAATGACTGAAAATGAGTTATCATCAGCATAGTTATATAGCTTTGAGTGAACTATACATAAAAATAAATCGTTGATGTAAATATTAAATAATATTGGTCCTAAAACCGAGCCTTGAGGAACACCTCGGGTAACGGTTAGCCAATCACTCACGCAGGATGGAAATCTTACAAACACTTATATGGGTCATATGAGGTATCAAAGTGAAGCTTAGGTGAAGGGGCATCTCACTGGACTAGCGGCTTGGGCGTTGCCACCATTCTGCGCATCCGCGGTGGCCCAAGGGTATGGAAATAGACGTTTCGGGATCTAGGGGAGCCACTATTGGTCCAGTGGGGTCATATGAGGTATCAAAGTGAAGCATTCGTGAAGGGGCATCTGATGAGTTGGGTGTGCGGTAGGAATATCATTCTGCGCATGCGCAGACGCAATGCGGAGCTCTCGTCCAATCAGAAGCGAGTATTTCAAATCCGTCACAGAGCTCTCGTCCAATCAGAAGCGAGTATTTTGACCCGGTGCATTATGGGACATATCCAAGATGGCGGCACGTATGTTCAAGATGGCGGCACATCCGGTGTCGAATGCGCAGGTCACGTGGGGGTTGTGACGTCAATTCCGGGTTTTTTCAGAATGCTCAAACACACGACCTCCAACTTTCCCGGCCCCGGCCCCGCCCCGGCGCCCCGCAGCGCGCGCGTCATCCCCGGCAGTGCCCGCGCGCGCGCGCGGGTCAAAAGGTCATAGGTCACCTCCAGGTCAGACGGTCCAATGTCCTGACTCCAATGAGACAATGTTGCGGCATCGATATAGTCAGAGCTTGAACCCCAAAAAGGGGATTGTAAATGAACCTGGGAAGGATGGGCAGGTCCATTTGGACCAATCAGCGGTCGAGAAAAAGAACCAATCAGCAGTCGAACAATCAGCCAATCGAATTGGGGTACTCACGGTGTGCTTTCGCTGACGTCCGCGCCTACATCTGGGTTCTTGTACACCCGGGTAATGTTTTCTGGACATGGATGGGTTACCTTTGGCCCCATTCTAGGCCACTGATTGGCTAATACGGTGTTCAAAGCCAGTTTCATGCATTATGCTCATAGAACTTATAGTCATAAACTTAATCTATACGTGTTGGA
This sequence comes from Hanleya hanleyi, assembly GCA_036873755.1. Lineage (NCBI taxonomy): Eukaryota > Metazoa > Mollusca > Polyplacophora > Lepidopleurida > Hanleyidae > Hanleya > Hanleya hanleyi. Next base: position 47,097 of record JAVTVY010017870.1, on the reverse strand, counting down.
CGAGTCTTCACTCACCGTATACACGTACCTCAATGAAATGCCCGCTCCAAACCTAGACCAAAAACACGTACTTGATCTGTAGGCTGATTTCATTGGCTCTCTATTTTTACTATAGTGCTCTTGCATTCTAACCTTGATGGGTTACCTAGAAGTTATAGTCATAAACATAATCTATACGTGTTGGACGAGTCTTCACTCACCGTATACACGCACCTCAATGAAATGCCCGCTCCAAACCTAGACCAAAACACGTACTTGGTCTGTGGGCTGATTTCATTGGCTCTCTATTTTACTATAGTGCTCTTGCATTCTAACCTTGATGGGTTACATTTTGGCCCCATCCTACACCACTGATTTCAGTTTGACTGAATCTCCATATTGGGCATTGATGCATTAGGAATAAAACACACAAGACAGGGTTTTTTGGTGAGATCTCATTTTTTTTTTATTCAGTGAACAACAACAACGTGAGAACAACCACGTGAAAACTGAAGCCCAGAACAAGGGGCTTGTAATTAACTGAAGCCCAGAACAAGGGGCTTGTAAACTTAAGCCCAGAACAAGGGGCTTGTCATTAACTTAAGCCCAGAACGGGGCTTGTACATTGAAATGATGGGCGGCCCAGTCATAGACGAGTATATCGCGGTCCTCGGCCTTGGGGTACTCGTCAAACATCTGTACGATGGTAGATAAGGGTCTTCCCCGGCATCGATGGTACAGGTAAAACAAGCAATATTGTCCGCACACGCTACTGGTCAGGCTTTGCAAGGTTTGACTGTTCCAACACCACGTCTCTGTGCCTTGATCCATGAAGTCTGTTAAATCGGGATGGAGGGTGGCAGGCCGTACGGGTCAAAGTATTCGCCCTGCTGTTCTGTCAAGTACACGGCCACCCAGTGTTCACCGGGCCGATCCATCGGGTCCGTGTTGAGAACGTAAGCAGCAGGATACATACGGTCTAATGGAAACACATCTCGGGCGAACACCCCTTGAAAGACCATACGTGTCTCTGGGTCATTCTCCAGCACGGTGGTTATCTGGTCTGTATCCATGTTAGGTGGAGAAGTCACACAGGACGTTGCGCGCCTTGTCCACTTGAATGATGTTGTCAAACTCGGCGTAGCAGATCACATTGACGGTGGTCGCCAGGGCTCGTGCAAAGTGGATTTCCAACCGTAAGTTGCCTTGCTTGGCCAGGGCCAGCTGATGGTCGTTCTCTAAGGTGGGGGTCAGATCGAAACAGAACAACGTGTATCCGTTCGCGTAGTCCTCCCGACTGATCATATTCCCTTCGTCCTGGTTGATTTGACCTGTGGCTGTAAACAGGCTCTGATAGGCTCGAATGAAATTCCTCCGCCCAAGGTTCGGTGTTAAGGCCGTGGCTGGCACCTGTTGTTCATCCACATGCAGGGCCACAAAATTGATGCCGAAATGTTGAAAGTCAAACGGATTCTCTGGGTAGGCTCCGCTGAAACTGGTATTTTCCACACAGGCCAGGATCAATCGCTTGGGTAGTTCCCCCAGGAACAGGTTTTCTTTGTTGGCGCCCATATTTCCAGCAGGCACAGAGAACACTTTGGTTTGTACACGTCGGATAGGGTACTGGGCTGGTTTTGTTTCCAAGGCTTTCATGTGTCCCAATTGAACGGCTGGATTCGGTTTCACTTTTCGGACATACAGCACTGCTCTTGGATGACAATCTTATAGTCCGCTGCATGCCCCTCTACGTTAGTGGCCATCAAGGCGAAGGTCGGAGGCGCCCGTATCAGTCGGATTTTGATGGGGATCTTGTTCAAGAGGTACCGGTCTTGCATGAACATGTCTGCGTGCAGTCGACCCATCATATCCACCGAGGCACTGTTCGCAGTGAAAGCCTGCCGTTTGTTATATCCCCCATTGTCCACCGTGTCCATGTGCTCGGGCGTGTCCTTGTAGAATAAAGCGGTTGTCAGCTGAGATTTTTTAGCCTCTCGGCCATACGACAACAGTGTCTCGATGTAGGCTCGATAGGGGTACGTGTTGGTGGAGTCACTGATGAGTTTGTCGCTGAGAAAAATATCCACCTGCTGAAACATCGAGTGCAGCCAGAGATTCGTCGGGCCCACCGTTGCTTGGTCAACGATTCTGGTGCCAGCTCCATTGACCACCTTGGCTTTCACATACAAGTATGTATGGGCTAAATCCACATAGGCCGTATCCGCATTACTGATGGTGAACTCGATGGGCCCGGTTTCGTTGATGCTGGAGAGCGGGAGATGCTCCACCCATAATCCTTGTTCGACACTGGTCTGTGTGGGCGGCACGGTCCACAAATCAAATTCACTGTTGGTGGAGGGGCAGGACTCGGCGTGGATCAAGGACATGTTTTAAGAAAAGATATCCTTTGTCTTCTTCGATGTGCGTCGTCGCTGGGTCGGTCGTCGACTGGTGCGTGGTCTCGGTGGGGCAGCTCTTTTATTCCCTACGGTGCGTTGTGCTTTGGCCACCAAGACGCCTCCCGCTTCTTTGGCCCGCCGTTTCAAGGATTCTTTGGGTGCCGTACCCCCCAAGACATCACCGGCCACTTGCAGTCCACTGCGTACCGCTTGTTTGCCGATTGCTTTCACCCCACGCGTCACCAAGGGCAGGAACGTTTTCACAATGCTGCCGAGTATGTTCCCCAGTCCATGTCCTCGTTGCATGCGTGCACCGCTAAAGACCGGAAAGCCACCCCCGGCCTGTTGGGCATAATAGTCGGCATAGCTGCGTGCATCGCACTCGTAAGGTACTTTCATTATGCAAAGTGGGGAGCACGTGCTTGTCGAAAATGAAGTGTCAGCACCACTTTTCCTCGTTCGAATGCCACCGGTCGTCCCGTGTCATCTCTTATATCCACCGTGATCGTGTTGATGTCAGTTTGTCGTACGGGCAAGTAGAGCATGTGGGTGAAACTGTGGGTGACTTGACCTCCATACGTCTTTTTAATGGGGACCACCCGTAACAGAGGTGTGTTGATATCGCCCACGATGTGGTTGTCCACCACGTCCGAGTAGACGTAGAGTCCGTACATACCCGACTTCATATCCATCGGCATCTCGCCATGGTGTTCGGTGGGACCAGCGAACGTCTTTAGATCGAAACCCAGCATTTGCTGTAGGATAGGACTCAGTACGACACTCGCCTTGCCGGTGACGATAAGCTCTGCCTTGTCGTTGTGTGCGTTGTAATCGAAGTCCACGTGATTCTTGAAGGGATAGGCTTTGATGGGTTTTGAAGTATTCGTCACCTCCCGTAGAGCCTTATAATGCAACAGTCTTGACAGCCCACCCATGAACTCCTTGGGGGTATCGTATTGGCCTTCGGGCAGGGTGAGTCGGGTGTTTTTGCCTTCGTAGGTCACCTCGTACCACACTTCATTGGCTCGCACGTTGTACCACGAGTAAGGGTATTGGATATCCACCAGGCCACATTCCCACCGGCCAGGTAAATGCAACGGTTGCGGTAACTGGGTGACGTACTTGGCCACGGTGTTGTCAGGAAACACATCCAGCGAACTGTTACTGGGTAGGGTGAGGTAAAACATGGCGACTGAGCTGTCCTGCTGCTGCTGTTGGTTTTAATAGGTGTTCCAGGCCTTGGGCGGTTGTGTCCGGCGTCGTGTTCGTCGCGTTGACTTGCTACGTGTCACGGCTCTGGAGATGTGGGGTGTCCTGATCGAGGGTGGTTTTTTAAAGGTTTGAAAAGAAGGTGCCCGTTGTGGTGGTGGTGGAGTTTTGGGGGGTGACTCCGGTTCCCAGTCGGCTTCCCAAGGTTGTGGTGAGAGTCGTGGTGCACGAGTCGGTGAGTCACGCTGCATAAAGGCCCAGCGGTGGGGGTTCCCCACCAATTCCTGTGGTACATGCATGTCTTTCAAGCCTTGAGCGAAGACCTCCCATCCTCGAGGATCCGTGTGCGACCTGCGTTGACGCATCAGATCATTCACTAAATCCGTCATGTGGGTCCCCGGGACCACCTGATTCTGTACCAGGAGTTCGCCTTTATCATTCCAAGTCATGTTAGGATTCTGTTTCATCCGTTGTAATACCAGGCCAGCTTGTTTCTTGAACGATGCAGGTACACTCTTCAGCACTTCGTCTTCCACCCACTGTGGGGCTGTGGGGGCTACCCCTGGTAATGGCGGCTGTTGGAACGGTGCTGAGGTCGGCGGTCTGTCACGTGGTGGTGGTGGTGGTGCTGTTGCTGGGGTAGAGCGGGTTTTGTATTGGTCCATGAACGTCATGTACCGTTGAAGCGTCTCATTGTACCGTTGTACTTTCTCACTGTCGCTTAACCCCGGTCTCTGTAAGATCTGTTGCATCTCTCCATCGAGGGTGTTTATGGTCTTCACCGTAGGTGGGACAGGGTAGGGTGATTGGAGGTTTTGCAGGAACCGTGGTTCGACGAGGACCATTTTTTTCGTGTGGTTCATTGTCGGCCGAAGAGTCCACCCAATACTGGACCCAACACGGAAGCGGCCAACCCGTGCTAAGATGGCCCCGAGAAAGCCGCCTTTCTGTAACACCTTTTCTTTTGTGTTTGAGGGACCCGCTTGTGGACTAGGGTTCGGAGACCTGTCTTATGCTTGGCCAACTTGGTCTTCTGAGCCGGAGTTAGTGGTACGTTGCCTTTTAACAGGTTGTACCCGATCTCGCACAGACAGCGTACAAGGTCAGGGTCCGCACCGCGTACAATGGTTCGGACTAACTCGGGTGGGGCCGTCTTCAATACACGGAGCGTGGGAGCGTGCTTCCGTACTCGCGCAGACATCCTGTACAACTAATGCCAGAACCCACAACGCTGCTCTTTTTATCTACCTCAGAGACAAAGTCAACCCTGCTGTGGTATTCATTCTTTTTATTATTCCCCATCATCAAACACACAGATCCCAGCTGGGGGAGCCACTGTGGGTGTGTTTACATTATTTTTGCATGTACACGTGGTGGGCCTCTCCGGGAAAGATGCCGGTCCGTAGTCGAAGGTGGTCGGGGGTGGCTTGCTTGAGGTCGAAGAGCATATACCCGTGCTGAGGGGTTGTCGCATCTTTGAAGGCTTCCAACGCAAACGGTGTGCGGCCGGGATACATCTGTCTCGCCAGGTGCAGCAGTTGAGTGGTATCTCTCGGGTTTTTGAAGACCACCAGGTAGTGGGCATTTAAGCTGATATTCCGATGTTCTTTGTTTTTACTGAACAGATTCTGCACAATGTAGATGATGCTGAGCCGTCGATGATGGCTGCCTTTGGTAAAGAGTTGGGTGACCCGCGCATCCGTCTCCGCCATGAGATCATCCAGAACCACCAAGGTGTCGGGTTCCAAATCGGCCAGGTTGGGTAGGCCTTCCACGAACGTGATGTGGGGCATTGCTGCATACGCTTCCTGCCATTCTCCGTAACACCACACGACTCGAGCAATAGGTGGGGTGATCATGCTGTCGGCGTGTTGAAGGAGCTTCCTGACGAAGTACGTTTTGCCGGAACCCGTCGGTCCTGCGATGACGCAAGTGAAGGGATGCTGCCACCCAGGGTCCATGGTTCGAGGTGTATCCGTTGTCGTGGTAACCCGCTCTTATAAATTTCGTACGAGTGAACTGGAGTGGTGGTGGGTACAACGTCGGTCGTCGTTGTCTGTTCACTGTCAGGGATGGTGCTGGGGGTGGGTACAACGTGGGTCGTCGTTGTCGGTTCACTGTGAGGGATGAAATCCGGTGGGTGTTCCACATGGGATTTCTCGACTCTCTATACTACAATCCCTCATCAGGACCTTATTGACCGTATAAGTTCATTAATAGTATCTGTGTTCAAGAAAACTGATCGTAGATATATTAATGTCGGAAGCCATAAAGCATTCTTTAGCTCGACTACATACAAGAGATATCATTCATGGATGTTTCTTTGTTTATAGAGTTGCTTGAATTTCTCATTAAAAATATCTATGTGAAATTTGGCAACACAATATATCAGCAGCATATAGGTATTCCAATGGGTACTAATTGTGCACCCCTGTTGGCTGACCTGTATCTGTTCTCTTATGAATATGACTATATGCTGGCGCTTTCAAAAACCGATCCACTCAAAGCCCGTTCCTTCTCATTCACCAAACGCTATATAGACGATCTTCTCGCTGTGGATAATCGCTATATAAATGACGCAGTGAAGGATATATATCCACCTTCACTGGATTTGAAGGAAACTACAGATAGCCCTACAGGCACATCTTATTTAGATCTCTATCTCTATAAAAATGAAGCGGGCATTCTCTCTCGTCGACTTTATGACAAAAGAGATGATTACAATTTCGACATCGTAAACTATCCCTTTCTGGACAGTAATATTCCAGTGGGACCTGCATATGGCGTATACATATCTCGCTTAGTAGCATTTGCTAGATCCTGTGTTAAATGTGACGATTTTAATCAACGTCACAAAACATTGTTGCAGAAACTTATAAAACAGGGCTATTCCACCAAGCGCCTCCACTCAAAGTTTCTCAAATTTGGCGATACATATCGCATGCTGATAGCAAAATACGAACGTAGCGTGCAAGATCTACGGCGCTACGTTTCGTAACATGTGTCTAATTCCGCTTAACCCGGGGCTAGGGGCCGTATGAGCCCATGTACTTCAAGATCCTCATGGTACTCATATGAACAGTCACAATCAAAGCGTGAGTGAGGTACATCATTTTTAGATGACGACTCTATAACGAATATTATGGATTAAGAATACTGATCAGCGATACGGATTTGATATTTTGGAACATCATGATGTCTTGCCGGCATCATTGAAAACTGTTGACCGCTTCTCTCTTGCAGGAAACAAGCCTATGTTTTTGTATACTATGATTGTCTTTTTGAATTTGGTGCTAATACTGTTATATGGAAAATGGAATAGGTCTTTGGATTATGGACGCGGATATTCTCTAATGGACGACGGCTGGATTATGAATGACGGACTAGACGCTTGTAATTCAGACGTAGTGGGCGTACTTGGTGTAGGTGTAGAGCTTGGTGTGGAGCTCGACGTGGCTTGTACACGGGGTGTGGTGGTGGTGACTGGGCTCGATACGACTGGTGCTCTCTGTAGACCGGTTTCACTGGTGCCTGGTGTTCTCAGTTGGTTAGGTAACGTGCTGACATAGGCTACGTCGTAAAACACACCTCCGTACAACACACTCAGCAGGGTTAGCAATAGCACCCCAAAGCCCACTTGTGCTTTGCGCGTTTTGGGAGACGCTGTGTTCAGAGGCAGCTGCTGTTTGTCCATAGCACTGTGGTCGGACGTGGAATGAAGGAGGACGGCAGTGGTGTCTGGCTTTATAGTCGTTTCACCTGGTTGGCCGCGACCCAGGAATTGAAGGAACTGGGCCAACCTTGCCATTTCACGAAATGAAACAGTTTGCCACGTCGACGTTCAGTTTTCAAAATCTGCTCCACCGTGTAGTAGTCTTGCTGTGTTTTTACAACAGGCTGTAATTCCGTCTCGTAAAACGTCCCCAGCAACGTTTCCCCTTGGAGATCTTCCAGTTCATAGACTCGCCGCTGTCGGGGTAGGCGCCGTTTAATCAGGAAGTGCTCATCGCTCCAGTTGGGCAAGTAACTTTTCTCGAACTTGCCCTTGACTTTACTGATCCGTACAGGGTCCCCGACCTTGTACACCGCCTTCGTCGTTCGCTGCGATGGCCTGGGGTACAAGACACGCCGGACTTGGGCTTCATTGCGTTGGGTCACGGTAATGGGGGCTCTCTCTATACTTCGATGATAGGCTCGATTGTAACCCCTCACCAGTTTCGGGAGAACATCGATGTACCGCCTTGTATTCTTATAGGTGAAATATTTATACATGCGGCCTTTGAATGTCCTGTTGAACCTCTCCACCACGGAAGCCTTGGTCTCGTTGTACGTATGGAAGAAAAACACCTTCTGTTTCAGAAAGGTTGGAACGGTCTGTTGAGGAATTCCGTGCCTTCGTCGGTTTGCAAATACAAAGGTTTGCGCCCGGTCTTGAAGATGTCTTTGAACGCCGCTATGAGATTTGCCCCCGTTTTCGTCCGGATGGGTACCACCCACGCATACTTGGATAGGATATCGATGCACGTCAAGATATACCGATTCTCATCGTTGTGTTTGGCAAAGGCGCTCATATCGACCAAATCCGCTTGCCACTGGGCATCTATTCCTCCCACGATGACCCGGTTCCGTAGAAAATGGCGACGGACAGATCGATGTAAGGTATAGGTGTCTTGTCTTCTTAACCAATCTCGGACTTGGGCACGTTGTATCCCCTGGGGTTTGGCCGCTCGATAGAGAGCCGACAATGCACTATAGGCCGCCGGACTGTCGGGACTGTAGTATAAGTTATCCAGCACCTTCTCCCAGCGCTTCATGGTGACAAAATGATGATGCACCCTGGCTCTATCGTTTATTTATAACGGGTATATCTTGGGCCGGAGTTTCTTTCTGATTTTCTTCATTGGCTTTCACAGTGTCCATGGCAAATGACCAGTCCAACTCGTCTGATGACCGCTTGATAAGCACTTCATCCACATCTACCACGGCATCTTCCAATGCAGACCATAGATCAGGGTGAAGGGTAAAATGCACTGTACCCCCATCTAGCCGAGCCAATTGAGCAAAGAAAGGGCCGCGTCGGATGTACACATCGTGACACAAGTGGATGAGGTCGCCGTCCAGTTCACCAGACAACACCCGTTTGAATTTGGTCCAGCCCTCTCGGGACAGACGAATGTGAGCCGGGCACGGTTGTGTAGGGTCCGTGTCTCCCACCTCCTCCATGATATCGACCGTATCCGCATACACGTGCAGGAAAACCTCGGGGGTGAAGCTGAGATACGCCAGTATCATATGCTCCGCCATGGTCAGTACGTGAATGGCACCAGAGTTGACTGTTTCTCGTATTTATAGGGACAACCCCGTGAGATCAAAAGGATCAGGTGGTCATATCACTGGGCTGGTTGAGTGTAGCCGGGTAATCAATGGCATCGTCGTCGGGTTCATGTAGTTGTTCATTGGGTTCTGCCGCCGATTCTCTCAGGGCACGAGCCCACTCCAACTCGTCTGATGACCGCTCGTCCGGTGTAAAGAGCTGGTCCACGATAGACACCACTTTCTCGAAGGCTGTCCACATATCGGGGTCTAGGGTGAAGCTTCGCGTAGCATCTTGGTAGCGGCCCAGACGTGGGAAGAAAGGTCCACGGTATACGTAGATGGCATTGTCTATGTGGATGACGTGTCCATCGAGCTCGCCGCTCAACACCCGTTTAAATTTGGTCCAGCCGTCACGGTGTAGCGTCACCGTATTCGATACGGTCTCAGCGGGCGACCAGCAAACTCCACGGTCTTCCACCAGGGTGACTTTATCTTCATAGACGTGTAACCCCACCCGGGGTGTAAGGGGCAGGATGGCTCGTAGGACGGGTGACATGCTTGGTCCAATGTCGAACGGTGAATGACACACACTCTGTCTGACCCTCGTATTTATAGTCCCCACTGTCAATACCACAGCGCCAGGGTCAATAGGGCACAGACTAGTGTGAGGCCAACCAGCCGGCGCTGGTTCCGGCGTGAGCGCTCCTGGTCCATAGCGCGAGCATCAAGGATGGCTGTCATAGTCCAGTAGTGGTGAGTGATGGCACGCCTCTCCATCGAGTGCACTCTGTGGAGGACCGCTTCTGTGAACTCGTTCAGGATCTGGCGTCGTCCCTCGTTGTCGTCGCCATCTGCAAACATGGACCGGACCACTGCTCGGTAACCCGTGAATGAATTCACCGCGGTGGCATGCTGTAAAATGCGAGTCGCACAGGGCTGGATCTCCGTCATGGCTCTGCAACCGTAGAAATGAAGGTGTGTGATCCCGAGAGACGTGTTTTATAGACCATGTCACACATGCGTGCCTAGCTCTACGGGTGTAGTCCGTGATACGTACTATTCTGATGGGTTAGTCCAAAATAGAGAGCAACAGCAACAACACAGATTACAGATCAATCCTTTTATTATGCGTGAACATCATAGGAATGCATGTACTGACCTGTCTTTGGGGGTTTCCCACAATGGCGTTCACCTTCGTGTCCTTTCGTGTACGTCCGTGTCTTTTCGGGTACGTCCGTGTCTTTTCGGTAAAGTCCGTGTCTTTTCGGTAAAGTCCGTGTCTTTTCGGATCGGTGACGTCCGTGTCTATCATCCGGGCACTTCGCGTCTGCGCCTGCATTGGGTATGTATAAGGGTCTTCATGCGTACGCGCGCGCAATGCGGCTCAGTCGTACACCAGTACACCAGTCTCGATCCTCGACTTGGGGTAGAGTGTGCTAAAAATAGATTACCAGCTAGCGTGCTATAAAAGGGAAGCGGCCTTGCCATTTCATCAGACACTCTATCAACCACCAAGATGTTCACTTGCACAACTTGCCAGAAGCAGTTTACTCGTCTAGATAATTTACGACGCCACGAGGCCTCCACCCACAACGATGAACGTTCAATTCATGGGCCACCCAAGCGTCCATGCGAGGATTGTGATCAACTCTTCAAACGACGCAGTCAATTGCTGCGACACCAACGGTTGATTCATGGTCCGTCTCTACGGTTTGAGCGACAACTTCCTACTGAAGAGGAGCCACGGAAGGTGAGATCCAGTGAAGATAAGCCCGGAAACGCCACTGGTGATGCGATGAAGGAGAGCCCGCCTATACCCACAGTTCAGAAGAGCCTGAATATCCAGCCGGACCCCAGCGTTACGGTTTCGAGTCCTGACAACATCGAACATTTTCTGGTGGAGCCCATAAATGTTCCTAGCGATCTCTTACAGGACAACCATCCAATCAGTGACATCGATCGGCGCCATTGGTCTATGACACGGTACTGTTTCCACCCTCAAGATATCTACAATTTCCCACTGACCAACCGCACCTGTCTACGCAGCTACGTGGAAGCCATCTTCAACGATCAAACTACGGCCTTTACATTGAATGTCGCTTTCGGGTACATCTTACGTCACAAAAAGACGGACCAGTTACAGTATTATTATCCCAGTGCCAACAACCATGTGTTTGACCAGCCGGTCACCATCATTAACCGGGGGTCACTAGAGACGATGCTGGAGATACTGGACACCGTGGAACCCTTGAGATGGGCGCATCGTCAACGCCCCAACATTCAATGGGTGGTAGAGAGGGTAACCAATGTCACGTTTTTCCTGACCAAGCTGACCGATCACCCCCATCGGTTGAATGCGTCACCCGTGCACTGATGAATATCATGCCGTACACACACTCTATGTCTACATGCTGCTCGCTGACTTGAGCTCAGTAAACCCTTGTACCTAATGTGACAATGTGTTAAATAATAAAACATGGTGTTTGATATTTCAATTTGTTTTGCTGTGAACATACTAAACATACCCAGGGCGGCTCCCCCAGCCTGGGTATGATGTAACATTGGGGTAATAAACTATATAAACATTGCTGAACTTGTTGTTATTCACGACAACCGCTATCCGATTGTATAATACTCCGCGCGCGTCACACACTTGCGCAGACCCACCAAACCACGTCCGAAGGTGAACGCCATTGTGGGGGGAAAAAACCCCCCAGTACATCAACACACACAAACAAGTCTAGACATGTACCCAAAGTCACGCCCCATTCACCCCAACCGGAAGTGACGTCACAACCCCCACGTGACCTGCGCAGCAGAATGGATACGACACCCTAGTGTAACCCCCTTACCTAGGCTTCACATGGATACCTCATACGACTCCATTGGCCAATTCGTGGCTCCCCTAGCTCCAACACGTCTAGCGGGACCCATACAGCGTCCAGTTTTCGACACTAGGTGACCACATCCCGACAGAAATGGCCAGTTTTCGACACCGGATGTGGCGCCATCTTGAACACACGTGCCGCCATCTTGGATATGTCCCATAATGCACCGGGTCAAAATACTCGCTTCTGATTGGACGAGAGCTCCGTGGCGGATTTGAAATACTCGCTTCTGATTGGACGAGAGCTCCGCATTGCATCTGCGCATGCGCAGAATGATATTCCTACCGCACACCCAACCCATTAGATGCCCCTTCACCTAAGCTTCACTTTGATACCTCACTCGACCCCATTGGATCATTAGGGACTCCCCTACATCCCAAAACGTCTATGCGCATGCGCCGAATGGTGACAACGCCCGAGCCGCTAGTCCAGTCAGATGCTCCTTCACGAATGCTTCACATGGATACCTCACTCGACCCCATTGGACCATGAGTAGCTCCCCTAGCTCCAACACGGCTATGTTCATACCCTTCGGCCACCGCGCATGCGCAGAATGACGCTAGTTCAACCCCACTAGTCCAGTCAGATGCCCCCTCACCTAGGCTTCACATTGATACATCACTCGATCCCACTGGACCAGTAGTAACTCCCCTAGCTCCAACACGGCTATGTTCATACCCTTGGGCCACCACGCATGCGCAGAATGACGCTATGTCAACCCACTAGTCGAGTGAGATGCCCCTTCATGAATGCTTCACTTTGATACCTCACTCGACCCCACTGGACCAGTAGTAACTCCCCTAGCTCCAAAACGGCTATTTCCATACCCTTGGGCCACCGCGCATGCGCAGAATGCCGATAGTTCAACCCCACACCCAGCCCATCAGATGCCCCCTCACATAGCTTCACATTGATACCTCACTCGACCCCATTGGACCATTAGTAGCTCCCCTAGCTCCAACACGGCTATTTTCATACCCTTGGGCCACCGCGCATGCGCAGAATGGCGCTAGTTCAATCCCACACCCAGCCCATTAGATGCCCCTTCACCTAAGCTTCACTTTGATACCTCACTCGACCCCATCGGCCCATTAGTAGCTCCCCTAGCTCCCAACACGGCTATTTTCATACCCTTGGGCCACCGCGCATGCGCAGAATGACGCTAGTTCAACCCCACACCCAGCCCATCAGATGCCCCCTCACATAGGCTTCACATTGATACATCACTCGACCCCACTGGACCAGTAGTAACTCCCCTAGCTCCAAAACGGCTATTTCCATACCCTTGGGCCACACGAGTTGTCTCCCTTGCGTCAGTGTGTGCAGATGGCGCTATGATCGACGCCGTGATGTGGAAAGGGCGTCCCCACACCATCCTGGAGCCGCCATTTTGTTTGTTGATTTTCTGCGGAGATACACGGGACAATAAACGCCCGACCCTAGGGTGGTACAGATGCTAGACTGATCCTATTAACATGGTACAACACCTATAGATTATGTTTATTATTATTATATGGCTTAGAGGTTTTTTTAGGGTAATGTGAGGGTTTTTTGTCCCCGTGACCTCCCCACCGCCTCGTTTGCTCCCTTGCGCCGCCATTTTGAACCCACCACCACCCACAGCCGCCATTTTGAACCCACCACCACCCACAGCCGCCATCTGGAACCCACCACCACCCAGCCCATTAGATGCCCCTTCACATAAGCTTCACTTTGATACCTCACTCGACCCCATCGGACCATTTTATCTAGGGACTACTTTTTCTCCGCGGAAGCAGACCGAATCACCGCCAGACATGACCGCATCACCGCGGAGGAATACATCTTTGACCTGGGTCACGTGATATGCAAATTTGGAACTCTCCTGTGCTGGAGGTAGCTTTTTGGTCATAGGTCAAAATACTCGCTTCTCATTGGCTGTGTGACCTCCACGTGACCTCCACAAAATATGCAAATTTCTGAGGTCAATGGGACTCAATTTGCTTGCTCTATACTACTAAGGTGATTTATTAAACTGGTTGAAATCATACCTTGGAGGAAGATCGTCCAAAGTTGTTTTGGGTGACATATTTTCTAATTCACAAAGAGTCAATGCCGGAGTTCCACAAGGTTCTGTGTTGGGCCCCTTGTTGTTTTTATTATACATTAATGACATAGCGGATAAACTTATTAGTTTGGCCAGACTTTTCGCTGACGATTCTTGCATACAATTTTCGTCACTCAATATTTACGATATCGAAAATGTACTGAACCAGGATTTACTCTGTTTATTAGAATGGTCGAAACAATGGCTTCTACAGTTCAATGCTTTGAAAACAATCCTACTTCTATTTTCTAAGAAAAATCTACCACGACAGCCCGCCATTTATTTTGATAATACTCTTCTAAATGTATCCAACAATCACCGCCATCTCAGGATAATCCTGGAAAACGACGGAAAATGGAGCGACCACATCAACAGTGTTATAAAGTCTGCCTCCAGACGCATAGGGATTATGAGGAAACTTAAATATCAGCTTGGTAGACAGGCTTTATCGCAAATATATGTATCGTTTGTCAGGCCCATCCTGGAATACGGCTTCGTGATCTGGGATGGTTGTACACAGAAAGAAGCTGACAAACTTGAAAAACTTCAACTTGCTGCTGAAAGAATAGTTACAGGTCTACCGGCCTATGACTCTAGGGAATCCCTTCTATCCGAAACTGGTTGGGAAACGCTAGCAATTAGACGTCAAAATGCAAAGTTGAAATTAATGTACTTAATAATGGTGAAAGCCCTGACTATATATCCAACTTAGTTACTCCACTAGTTGGACAAACTACTCCGTATAATCTGAGAAACGATGCAAATTATGTGACCCCTAGAACTCGGTTAAGTATCCTAAAAAAATCATTTATTCCATCGACAATCCATGCATGGACTAACCTTGATAATGATATAAGAAACAAACCATCAGTCACTGCTTTTTATCATTCAATTACTAATATACGTCGCCCACCAAAATTTACTCTAGTGGGTTCAAGAAAACTCAACATCACACACACCCAGTTGAGGCACCGTTGCAGTCAACTGAACGCCGACCTAATACGGAGAAATCTATCAAATACTACAGGCTGCAGTTGCGGGGAACCAAGCGAGGACGCTCCTTTTTTTTTTTACATGTCCTTTATACAATAATATAAGGGGCGAAATGCACGTCAACCTACCTTCAAATTATACACTTCACCATTTGCTCTGGGGGAATGAATCCTTTAAAACTAATACTGATATGTTTGAAGCCGTTCAGAAATTTATAAGGAACAGTCAAAGATTCAACCATTAATCGATTGATATCTCAGTTGCCTCAGGTGAAATATTATCATACATTGTGTGGCGCGAGGTAACACCGCGTGCTACATGGGGACATTCTTACATTAATTAATGCAGCTTGAAATGTGCAAATTTATGTTCGTTTTTATTTTAGTGCACCTTAACAACTTGATAATTATATATAGTTTATATTGTATTAATATATATATATATATATGTAAATATGTCTGTTATGTACGTCTTGTAATATGTATTTCTGTTGGGAGAGGAGTGAATAAGTTTTAGAACTTGACCCCAATCCCATGTACAAATGGTACAATAAATAAGTTTAAACCAACCCCAACACGTCCAACCAGCGCTATTTACCCACTACGCATGCGCACAGTGACTTTTTCAAAAAAATTCAACCAATCGCTCCACAACCCCTCCCATCGTGTTCTACATGATGAGACGAAGAACCCCACAACCCATAGTAAAATCCACAAAATAAAAAATGACCACCCCCCCCTATACAGGCAAAATAGATGCAAATGTGCGAATCAGGGGAGATCACCGGGCAATTTCGCCTACAGAGAGTTGGCCTAGTCCGAGTTGCCTCCCTTGCGTCCAGAGTGTATAGATGGCGCTACGATCTTAATTCTGGTATCATCCGGGAAATTGTTGCTGGACGCCATTTTTGAGCTAGAAATATGACACAAACAGACATGCACGGAGGATTTTCAATCTTTTGCGAGTGATTGTACCATGCAAAATTATATAAAACTAACGGGCGGGTGTATGTATCTAATTCATTCATACCACGGAAGACCACATGTTGGGATATGCTGGTCCCCGATGACGTCATGCTCCGTCGGTCATCATACCTTTGGACGAACGTTGTGCGGCCGCCATTTATCTTTGTTTGTTTGTGCAAACTGGACAATAAACGCTCGACACTGGGGTCGCACTCTATCATAGACTGGCCATAATAACATGGTACAACACCTATAGATTATGTTTATTACTATAAGTCTTCCTTCCCATGGTTTCAGATTTTTTTTTTTGTACCAATACAGTTTCTCGCTTATTGACTCCTGTGCATCAATATATATAGCACATAATCGTTGGCCTGGTGGCAAAAACTAGGGGGAGATACCTACAGATTGTCAGGTGACCGGACATTCCCCGGACATTGCGGCTAGCGTATTTGAAGTCTTGGGACTACTTTGTGTGCGCGATGGTCGACCGCATCACCGCCGGAAGCGGAAGCGACCGCATCACCGCGGAGGAATACATGCCCCAAAGGTCATTAACGGAACTACTTTGGACCTTTGACCCGGATTTGACCTTTGACCTCTGTGACCTTCCCGTGACCTCCCCAAAAGTAGGTCAATGGGACTCAATTTAGCCTTTTACTACTACTGACGCCACTGAATAGAGCCTAACCGCATGTTCAGCTTACTATTGAGTTCGCGCTATTCTATGACAAACTTGATTGATTGAAATTGTAGTTTAAGGGCCGCTTCCCATACGGATTTCGCGGTCCATCAACTCAATGTTTTATTTAAATTTCACGGTACATTTCTTAGTTCATTTAAGATCTTTTGCAGCGCTAAATATTAAAATAAATAATCAAATAATAAATAACAATGAGAGAGTAGAGGGATTTATAAATAGAAGTAAAGAAAAATCCCTATGTACAAGTTGGTAAGTCTTTTATTGGTTAGGTTACACTGATAAATGTGTGTTCATTATAATCGCGTGGATGATTCCTTTGTCTTAGTACCGCTTCGTACGCACAAAGCCGTCCAGAAATACGAAGCTGCGCATCTGAAAACCCCTCGGCTCTGGGCGCCAGCCATTCATAATGTATTCAATTTAAAACAAGACTTCAGGAACACCAAGCAGTCAAGTAACAAATATACAGATTATGAAAAATTTTGCCATTAGAAATGGCCTCAAACGTTTCCGTCCAATCAGAGAAACCGGTATTCATTACATAAGTCTGTTGATGCATCGACGATGTATACCAAATTTTACATCGAACATTTGAAAATTATCTGAGATAGAGATCCCTAATGATTTCGCATAAATTAAAGATGGCCGCCCATCCTTCCCACCACTCAGAGAAACTGATGTGGTTATTCATTGCAAGTCTCTTGATACATAGATTCTGTATACCAAGTTTCATATAGAACACTGAAATGGTACCAAAGATAAACATCATTAAAGATTTTGCATAAATTAAAGATGGTCACCAAGGTTTCCGCCCAAGCAGAAAAACCAGAACTGTCTATTGATACATCGATGATGTATACAAAATTTTACATTGAGCACTTGAACCGTATCAGAGATATAGATCATTAATGATTTCGCATAAATTAAAGATGGCCGCCCATCCTTCCCGCCACTCAGAGGAACCGATGTGGTTATTCATTGGAAGTCTCTTGATACATCGATGCTGGATACCAAGTTTCATATAGAACACTGAAATGGTATCAAAGATATATATCATTGAAGATTTTGCACAAATTAAAGATGGCCGCCAAGGTTCCGCCCAATCAGAAATGCCAGAACTGTCATTTATCGTAAGTCTATTGATGCTTCGATGATATATACCAAATTTTACATCGAGCACTCGAACAGTATCAGAGATAGAGATCATTAATGATTTTGAATAAATTAAAGATGGCCGCCCATCCTTCCCGCCACTCAGAGGAACTGATGTGGCTATAAATTGCAGATCTCTTGATACATCGATGTTGTATACCAAGTTTCGTATAGAACACTTGAATGGTATCAGAGATATATATCATTGAAGATTTTGCATAAATTACAGATGGCCGCCAAGGTTTTCACCGAATCAGGGAAACTGGTTTGGTCATTCCTTTGAAGTTTCTTGATGCATCGATGATCTATACCAAGTTTCACACTGAACAGAGAAATGGTACCTAAGATACACAAGATTAATGATTTCGCATAAATTAAATATGGCCGCCAAAGTTTCCAACCAATCAGGTCCAGATTCAATAGGGTTCTGGGTCATGAGCATATGGATGTGCAGTGCAAGTTTGGGTTGCCTAGGGTAAGTCGTTCTAAAGATATCTTGGTAACAAGAAAGCTGTGATGGTTTCGCATAAATTAAAGATGGCCGCCAAAGTTTCTAACCAATCAGGTCCAGATTCAATAGGGTTCGGATGTGCACTGCAAGTTTGGTGTGCCTAGGGTAAGTCGTTCTGAAGATATCTTGGTAACGAGAAAGGTGTGACGGACAGACGGACAGACGGACGGACGGACAGATGGACAGACGTACATGACGACGACAATACCCTTCGGCCAAATTTTGGCCGAGGGGTAAAAACTGGGAGAACCATGGGCGACTTCAGGATTTTTCGAGACGACTTCCCTAACGACGCCCTTGGGAACAGGGTGGGTTCTTCCAGAAATCTGTGCCTGTAACAATGCTTGGAGTGTGTATCGGGGTACAGGACGGCAGGTCTACGTCCTATATTGCGTGAAAGTCAAAGGATCATATTCTGTGTTGAAGCGTCAGTTCAGTGACATCTCTGGGGTAGCGTGTCTGGTGTGGTGTAGGGTTGAGTATTCTGATTCTGGACGTTCTCCTTGTGCGGCGTTGTCACCCAATTGGGCGTTGTTAATATTCTTGTAAACATCATCCGTCTGCTGTTTCAGGTCTTGTCTAGCCCGTCAATGCAATGGTCTTCGGTGTGCCATGCCAGTTCAGGACGTCTTTCTGGGATGTTGTCACTCACGGCGCTGTTTAGTATTTGTTGTCGTCACCCGTATTCTGTTTCAGGTCTGGACTAGTCCGTCTGTGATCTTCAGTGTGCTGTGCCTGTATGACAAGAAATAGTAGAGTTTGTACAGTTTCGTGTTTTCTGTTACTTTGATTATCTTCCTCCCACAACAGGCACCCTCGTGACTGTCAGTCACATAAGATAAATAGCAATATATAATTAAGTACATAAATGAATAAATAAATAATCAAATGAATAAATAACTAAATATTTGGACAAATATAATACTAGGTGAATAGACAAATAAATAGTTGGTATTTTTTCCGCATACATTATCGTTTGATGGCCATAAAGTATTTGTAGAACAATGGGATAGACGACCCTCAGTATCAAGGTAACTCCGCTATCACCATTTCCTGTATTTTATGCCCATGAGCGTTTTGGCCGTGCTATTTTTGTTGTGCATTTATTTAAATGTGACCATCGTTTGTTTTGTAGGACAGTGGAACAGACGGCCCTCAGTATCAAGGTAACTCCGTTGTTGCCATGCCTATTTTATTTCTGAATGTGTCGGTGACATTTTGGCCGAGTGGATGACAAACTTCGACAGTTCTCAGACAATTATCGGTACCGGTATGCAGTGTCTTCATCTTTCTTGTCGTGAAATGTTTGACATCTACTCAAGCGGGGACAGCATTGTCTCAGCGGGGTTCTTTTCCAGCTGCGAACAGGGGATTAGCGTGGCTCAACCGGTCGAACACAGTGCTAATTGGTTTTTGGCCGTTTTCTCCGTTTAGTTTTCCGCCAAAAAGTGTTTTTTCCCGTTCTAATTTCTCTCTTGTTATTTGATGTACAAACATGAACTTTGGACACAATATTCCAATCATGTATTTCTTCAAAAGGTTGCCTCAAATTTGATAAGTTCGGCCCTCTTCATGAATTATTTATGATTTAGTAGAGAGGGGTCGAAATTTTGTATGTTTTTTCAATCTTTCAACTTTGCACGACCATAAAATAACTTCTAGGACCTAACTAAAACTAGAGGCCACGGCCACACTTGATCCCATCGGCCTAGTGTGAACTTGCCGTCCCTTTCACATGAGCAATATAAATCTCTGGTATAGACAGATGAAGGGCATTCAGTAAGGGGAAACAGTTGGGGGAAAAACAGTCATGTTTATTTGTATGGAAAGTTGGCTAGACACAACTAGATATAAAAGGGGCGGGCACCCACCAACCACCCGCTCTGATAAGAGGAGCATTAAAGTGGCTCTCAATTATGTGTAAGGAAATGCTCACATGTATTGTTGGTTAATGTAAAATGTTAAAGGCATAGTACGATAGGCCCAGGTGTATTATACAGACAAGGGACATATTTACCAAATACAAAAACATGGGTCTGTGCCTGATAAATTGAAACCTTTTGGGGTTGCAATTATCCCAATATTGCAGACAACACACAAATTTCAGCTTCTGCCAAGATATATTGAAGATACATATGCTCAAAGACAATATATGAGGGTCGGGTGAGGGCAAGTTTGGGAGATAGAGGGCTCGGCGACCTGGGGATGGGGACATGCTCTCCTTGAGGGTAGTGGTAGGTGTGCTGACATGAAAGCAATAGAAAGCTCCCTGTACATGAAACAACCACACTGACAACGGCATGCCATCATCTGTCAGTCCGAAAAAACACAAGGTGGAATTCAATTCAATTCAGGAAACTAATCATATACACAGTGTGCAACCAAACTTTAGGAACTCAGTTGTAATTAATATAGTAAGTTACAGGTGTGGACACAAATGGTTCCTGCAGAAGCTTTAGGGTAAATCATATGATGTGAGATACAATTATTTCATAGCAAAATTGATAGAAATGTTGTCCTTCATTTAAGATGGCACGAATTTCAAAAACCAGGGGTTCAGTACTGCGGGGATTTCCCCGCCAGTTATTTCATATTATACTTCTGAAATATGGTTCATGCAAAAGCTTTAGGGTAAATCATATGTGGAATGGAATGATTTCATAGCAAAATTGAAGGAAATGTTGTCCTTCATTTAAGGCGACACGAAATTCAAAACTAACACGGTTCGGTACTGAGGGGATTCCCCCGCCAGTTATATCATACGAGTGCTCATTCACCCCCCATGGGTTAGTTTATAGGGATAGGGAGATCGCGTACCCTTTCTATACTACTCATCGCGCATGCTCAGTCGACCCATTCTACTGTAGGGTGCAAGCCTGGCCCATGGGATCTCAGGTAGCAAAATCCCCAGGTCTCTCGCCCCACCCTATCCCCCGCCACACCTATAGGGATAGGGAGATCGCGTGCCCTTTCTGTACTACTACTCATCGCGCATGCACAGTCGACCCATGTGGATACTTTTCGTTATGTTGCCATGGAAACCACAAACACCACCAAAATGTCCCAAATTTCAATAGGCTTGTGCTTTACCACCCAACAATGCAGCATACCAAATTTGAAGTCTCCAGCTGCAACGGTTCACCTTTTAGAGCGGTCACGTGGTTATATGGATATTTTTCGTTATGTTGCCATGGAAACCACAAAAATCAACTAAATGCGCCCTAAATGTGACAGAGTCACGACATGATCCCATCCGGCATATATGCCGATGGGATAAAAACTGAGGCAACCTATTTTTATTCAAATGGTAAAGTTCATTATTCCAAAAAGCAACTTTGTTTGATGAAAACTGTGAGAGTTATTAGCGCATGACTTTGAAGACTATACTTTCCTAAATGACATCATTTATCTTTAAATAAATCGATTCTTGTAAGTTATTTACTTATCTAACTTCCTTGAATCAAGGGCTTTCGGAAAATGTATAGTTTGTATGGATACAAAAAAAAATCACTGCCCAATAATTAAGCAAAATTGTAATATGTACACGTACGCAACTGGGACTCGATATACAGTAACCTTGAAGCCCGGCGCCCACGAGAGCTATCAGCTGAGCTAACGGCCTCAATTGCCTGACAACTCAGGGGCTTGCTCTCGTGTGGTTTCAGCAAAAGCAAAAGCTTCACTGAATTGATTTCAGTTCCCGCGAAACACATTCTTTAAGATCAAGTGATCTTTCATGTGACCGGGCTCGCGTAAAAATGGCCATTTTGAACAGTCGTGCGTATTAATTACGTGAAAAAAAGATGCGTTTCATTGGCCTGTGTGAATAAAACGGCTGAGCCGTTCGCCGCACACGCTGAGGATTTGGCCTCGCGAGACAGGAGAAGTAATACCACCGCCAGTGCTACCAGTAGCCTAAAGCCCGGCGCAAACGAGAGCTATCAGCTGCGCTAACGGCCTGTCAGCTCAGGGGCTAGCTCTCGTGTGGTTTCAGCGCAAACGGTGAGCAAAAGGATCACCGGTTCCCGCAGAACAGCTTATTGGAGATCATCTTTGAACAGCCGCAAAAATCACGTGAATTCGAGATACGTTTGTATTGGCTGGTCAAATAAGACTGCTGAGCTGCTGGCTTGCGTTAGCCGCACACGCTGAGGATTTGATCTCGCGAGGCGAAATTATCAAACAAGTTTGATATTTTTCTCCCGGCCTCGCGAGGCCTAAACTCACCAAAAACTCTCCGCAAACGAGAGCTAGCCCCTGAGCTGACAGGTAATTGAGGCCGTTAGCCCACCTGATAGCTCTCGTGTGCGCCGGGCTTAAAATAAGATTGCAATCGATCGGTGAACAAGGAGGTGGGGAGGATCGATGCGTTGTGGGGAGGATCGATTTCGGGCTCAAATCTCAAGCGACCGTCCCCGAGAATGCATGGAATCCAGTCCAATATCGCCTACTCGGACGAAAGAACATCAACACATCCGTTGAGCAGAACTTTTTCACTTTCACTTTGTGGAATTTAGATGGATATAGAGGGACGCCTCGCATGTATCTGTTTGAGTTTCACATTTGCCCTAATCAGTTTTGGAAGTTTGTTAGTTGATTCAATGTCAATGCGCCTTTTGCCCTATTCGTAATGCCGGTTTCGGCCGCAAGGTGGCGCTAGCGCTCACGGCACTTTTGGTCTGTTCCGGTTGTCTGCTACACTGAACATGTGCAGGAGGGAAGGCGGGTATTGTATTTCGTCTCGTTTCGTCAGATTTTCTCACTGATGGAGACGTCTTTGGTAGTTTACGTAAGTATAGTCATCAAGTCTAATTTTTACTCGTTTGTACAAGCATGATAAAAGCCGCTTTGTCAACAAATTGGGCAATCAAAGCTCGTCGTTGTTGTTGTTATAAAACATTTGTTTAGTTATATTAGAGACTTGCGTGTCATCGACTCAGGGATAAAGGATTACTGTACCGTACGATTGTCGAGGCATTATCACTGATAATATTGTCGCGGTTCTCCTGGCTTCAATCAGCTTTTTTAGATAGTAATTAGATAATTAAAAAATTAAAAATAAGTAGCTATTAGTGCAAAAACTACTTCCTCAGTATTTATGAGAAGTTAATTAATTTCCTGTTCAGTGTGTCTTTTCACAATAAAATTATGAAACACTATCAGCAGTCCCAACTGAGGCGGGTTGGGTTCTTGTTTATCACATTATAATCATACAGCTACATTAACAGCTACATGGTAGTCGGGTTAACTAATAATCCGATTATTTCTCACAGTACTTGATCAAACAAACTGGCCCCTGCTGATTGTTTTCAGTAGAGTGTGGTTTAATCAGGCTGAACTGCCGGCCACCCACCATGTTTTATAACAACAACAACGACGAGCTTTGATTGCCCAATTTGTTGACAAAGCGGCTTTTATTATGCTTGTACAAACGAGTAAAAATTAGACTTGATGACTATACTTACGTAAACTACCAAAGACCTCCATCTGTGAGAAAATCTGACGAAACGAGACGAAATACAATACCCGCTTTCCCTACTGCACATGTTCAGTGTAGCAGACAACCGGAACAGACCAAAAGTGCCGTGAGCGCTAGCGCCACCTTGCGGCCGAAACCGGCATTACGAATAGGGCAAAAGGCGGATTCACGGGTTTGATCGGTACATGTACATACATTACAATTATATTGAGATTGGGAGCGTATCTGCTAATTGAGCGGAAGCCAGGAAATACTGACCGCTGTATGTACTTGAAGTGGTCAGGAAACACTGACCATTGAAGATAGCTGATGGATAATACAGTAACTGGTACGAGCGAGAGATTTGTCACATCAGGTCAATTGTATACTTGAATATTAAACCTGATTTACGCTGTATGTTATAGAAATGCATATAAATGAATTGTCTTCTGTTAAATGGATTAGTAAGAGTTTGAATCAGATGAGTATTTGTGCGCGGTTATATATTTTGGGCAGATCTAGCAAACCTGAACGTCTATTTAATATGATAAAGCTATACATGTATATTATTTGAATCAGTGTGGTCAAACAGGCCAGCTCTGTTCGAGCAATGACCAGCACTCAAGTGTCCATTCCGGTAGTTTCCCTAATTAAGTGTTTGAGTTGTGAGAAACTGAAGTTTAGGCCGAGCCTGCGTTAAGTATCTTGTTTACTCTACTGTATAAAAGTTTGATGTATATTACACTAGGCTAAGCATTAACACCATTGCTTCATCTGCACAGACGTTTTTGGTTATCATGATTTGCTGTACTTTGTCTATGTGATGATGCAGAAGTAAAACAACAACAACCTCTGTTTATCTCAACGAGTTGTCTTGTAGTTCTTTGGATTGACCGAAGACGAACCTACAGAAAGGGTTATGTGGAGAAGATCCCCGTTGTCTTATCTCTTTCGCGCAATCCCATAAACTGCGGATAAAACGCAAAAAGGCACATTGGCGAGTTTGCTCAGGATTCTACAAGACGAGACAAGTATGGCGGATCAGGCCGTGCGAGTTCAAGATCTGCAGGCCATAGCACAGGGCGTAACAACGTTAGTGAACGCCGTGCGTGCTGACAGTGCCGCTCACGAACAATCACGAGTACAACGGGAGAGGTTGCGAAATCACGTTGCGGCTATTCGTAAGTGCGATGGACTCATTCCGGCCGAGGTGCGCGAGTGGTTAGAGGAATGTGACGCAGCGGTACGGGATGTTCGAGACATCAATGGGAGTCCAGCACATTTGGCGATATGGACAACAGCCGGGGTCTCCGAAGGGAAGTCGATTTATTTCTCGAGGACAAGGATAACTCCACCGTAACATGGGGAGCAATTAGGCAACATGTGATAACGGCATTTGTGTCCACAAACGAAGCCGAGAGACTAAAATGTGAGTTAGAGTCGATTCACCAGAGACCAGGAGAAACTGTGTATGCGTACAATAGGCGATTTCGGGACTTGGCTAGACGTGCATACCCAGATGTAAACGACTACTCGAAACGTGTCATCCTTCGTGCATATATTAGGTCACTACAGGATAAGCCGCTGGCACGCAGGATCGTGCTGAACCAACGGGCCGAAGATGTAAATGCGGCTATGACCTATGTCGAGGATCAAGCATCCCGGTTAGACTTATTATCTACCATGAACTTAGACGAAGCAGTACCGATGGAGGTTGATACTTCTCGGGACCCTATCGAGAGATGTTCAGAGGAAATCCGACAGAACCGAGGTGCCATAGAGTCACATCAGAAACTAGTGAACAATCGGTTGAACCGGTTAGAACGTGATCAACGCCGACAGCAGGAGAATACCGTAATGCGAGCCCAGAGTGATCAGCGACTGCCAACGACACGATACAATGGACAGAAGCGTGCCAGTCAGAGACAACCGATCACCTGTTGGAGATGCGAGCAGACCGGACATAAGATGGCGGAATGTCGTAATCCACCTAATCCACGCTTCCGAACAACTCGTGAGCAGGCGGGAAACGGCGTAGGGCCGAGCACTCGATCATTCCAGGGAGGTTCTCGGCCCAATTAAAGTTGGATGGACAACTATTACCGCACTGATTGATACGGGGGCGTCAACGTCACTACTACGTGCGGATGTTTGGCACAAACTATCTGGGAAGGGACCACTTAAGAAAACTGGTGTAATCTATGCTGTAAATGAGCAGCCTCTGAAGGTTTTGGGACAAACTGAAGTCAAATTTCTAAACGCGTCTCCCGTACCGATTGTGGTGGTTCCGGAGATGTTTCACCAGTGTATTTTGGGGTCCGATGCCTTACACATAGGACAAGCTCAATTGGACTATCCAGAAAGTCATATGCGCTGGTTCAGTCGATCGTACAAGTTAACGTCGACTGGACTACTGGGAGGTATCGACGCCACAGGAAGTGTTTATGAAACCACGGGAAACAGAGGGATCGACGAGGTGATACATGAGTTCCGAGATGTTTTCGACGAGTCAAAGAAACCAGGTGCAGGAAGACACCCGAGAGTGCAGTGTACCATACCTACAGGGGATCACCCACCCATCAGGCAGCGTGCGCACAGAATGCCCTTGATAAAACAGCATGTTGTCCAGGACCAAATAAAGGAGATGTTACAGGCAGGTGTTATACGACCATCTTCATCACCTTGGGCGTCGCCTATCAAAAGGTCGCCTACCGAAAAAAGATGGAACGATCAGGTTCGCCATCGATTACAGGAAATTGAACTCTGTAACGCGTAAGGACAGTAATCCATTACCTTTGATTTCAGACATTTTTGACTCTCTGTGTGGTGCATCCGTGTTCACAACTTTATACCTTAAGTCTGGATATTGGCAAATACCTGTCGCACCGGAAGACATTGAAAAAACTGCATTCACCTGCTCGGAAGGTTTATTTGAGTGGAATTCTATGCCATTTGGATTTTGTAACTCGGGTGCGGTTTTTCAAAGAGCCATGAATGACATTTTTCAAGATTATGTCGGTAAGTTTGTCTTTGTGTATGTTGATGACATCGTTATATATTCGCACGATGAAACTGAGCATGCTTATCATCTAAAACTGTTCTTGGATCGGTTATTAGAGTATAATTTACAGCTCAAAAGAAAGAAGTGTGTTTTCGCTGCCAGATCGGTAGATTTATTGGGGTATCATATTTCACAGCATGGTATTTCCCCGCAAGATCAGAAAATTCAAGCTATCCGTGACATGTTACCTCCCACTTCCGTAGAGGAAGTACGTTCTCTTCTTGGCATGGCGGGGTATTATCGTGCATGTGTCCCCAATTATGCTAACCTGGTAGAGCCTCTCGGGTCCTTGACACGGAAGCATGTGAGGTTCAAATGGGATCAGCCCCAGCGGAATGCTTTTGATGAAGTAAAACGCATCTTATGCAGTGATAGTGTGTTAGCTTACCCAAACCCACAGAAGCCATACAAATTGTTTACTGATGCATCAATCTATGCGGTAGGTGCGATTTTAGTGCAAGAAGATGAGCAGGGTGTTGACCGGGTCATACAGTATGTGTCGGCTACCTTAAAGGATAGCCAGTTGAATTGGCCTGTCATAGAAAAGGAAGCTATGCTGTAGTCTATGCATTGAAAAAGTTAAGGCCATACCTCTATGGAGCAGAATTCGTTGTTTACACTGATCATAAACCGTTGAAAAGTCTCTTCGTTGGTGAAGTTCGGAACACCAAGGTTCAACGATGGGCGGTTTTGATAGCTGAGTATGGGTGTAAGATTGAATACATCAAAGGGAGCAAGAATGTCCGAGCGGACATGCTTTCAAGGATTCGAACGCATTGTGAGGTTGCAACCTTTGATACTAATGATTACATTATACCTGAGGTACCTGATGGTGTCCTACCGTACATACCAATATCGGTATATAGCATTGATGAAGAAACCCTTCGCCAGGAACAAAAACGGGAGTTCCCCACCCTATTTACTGTTCCATCGGAGGAACATATGGTGCACAATGAAATAGTATATTCCACGAGATGTCACTCGGCAGCTGATGCTGAATATCCCCGTGTGATCTTGCCAACCAGGTTTCGTAACCAGGTAATGGAGCAGGCGCACCTTCGAGCAGGTCACCAAAGACTCTATAAGACCTTAGGTCTAGTCCGAGATGCGTTCGTTTGGAAGGGCATGCGTAAAGACATTATGCGTATGTTGGACCGTTGTGCAACTTGTCAGGTAAATAGACGGGTGCGTACTCGCCCAAAGTACACTGAAATGCCCATGCCAAAATATCCAGGTCAGATTGTTGGTATGGATTTGATCGGTCCACTGACTCGATCAATAAAAGGCCATTCCTACATCTTGACGATAGTAGATCATTATTCAGCTTGGGCGGAAGCTTTTCCCATACGTTCGAAAACAGCTGAAAATGTGGAGGGTAAATTTCTTGAGGAATACTGTTCTAGACACGGAATTCCGGAGATTGTGATTACCGATCTTGGAAAGGAGTTCAATTCTAATGAGTTGAGAGAAAAATTCAAGTTGCTAGGAATAGATCACAGGCGCACGACCCCGTATCATCCTCAAACTAACGGCAGAACTGAACGTTTCAATCGAACCCTAAAGGAAATTCTCCAGAAGTTAGTCAATAATCAGTCTCGACATTGGGAAAGTGAACTCAGTTCAGCTTTGTTAGCTTATCGCAACACAAGACATGCCACGACTACGTACACGCCCTTTTATTTAACGTATGGGCGTCGCGCACGTTTACCCTTCTCCCTACCTGTAGATGCTTCACAAGATCTTGGTGACCGTTTAAGTCATGTGAGCAATGCACTCCATAAGGCACGCGAAGCGACCGAAAAGTCACGGTTGTACCATCGTGAGCAAATTAACCGCCGAGCACGGGAGGGCGTGTTCAAGGTGGGCGACTCTGTTGTTGTGCATGCAGATGAACGAATCAAACTTACTGCTCAGTGTGATCCGCAGTATGAAATATTTAAGATTAACGGACCGGTAGCCCATATTCGACACCAGAGGTCGGGGAAAACTAGGGTAGTCAATGTCTCTAAGCTTCGAGTTGTCGATCCTCAGATTGTTTGGGATCATGTTCACCCACGTCCCCGTCGCAACCCTGAGTTAGGTACGCGGCAGAGTCTGAACAGAGCAGAACGTCAGTTTAACGTAGCTCCCGAGCAAGTTGAGGCGCCCACGTCACATGATGGGCAGTTGTCACTCTCCTCCCCTTCTCAGCGTAATGACTCTACCAGTCAGTCCCCTAATGCACTTGAAATACCCGATGATACGGCAAATGAGAATGAAAGTCAAATGTCCGATGTAGAAGGACCGCCCAATGCGGATGATGCGTCATCCGATATGGACGAGGAGTCCACCAATGGGCCAGACTCCTCGAATGACATGGACGACTCACCGCATGGTTATTACTTGCGCAAGCGCAAACCTCAAGCCTTGAATTCTCCTGTAGTCAGAAATAAGCATCGCCGCACTTATACTTTCCGATACCAGTGGCTATGATGGTGGTCATGTTGCTCTTAGTATATGTTCTTGTTATCCCGGTCCCATTGGTATGGACTGCTGTAACCCCACTGCGGAATGGCATCGTCGTTACTGGACAGGTCCCTGTTAGTCTGGTCAAGGCTGAGTGGACAGTTGTTGTGACTATTACGCCACCGGTATTCCCCGAAAATCTTCGTGCACATGTCCAAGAACTTTATCGTATGGTTAACGTTTCACTTAACCACCAGTATATTGAACGTTCCTACATGTTACCTTGGTTGCATCGATTCCAGCAGCTTGCAGTTCAGGTCGAGCAGGCTGATATCGACCGTACATCTCCCCGTCGATTTCGAAGGGCGTTGCTAGATGTGGTGGGTGAGATTGGATCCGCCTTGTTTGGGGTAGCAACTACCCGGGATATTGACAAGTTAAGAGAATTGATACAAACCACGTTAACGGCCGCCCATGGCATTGCTCACTTTGCAAATGAACTCGCGTCTGGAGTACATCACGCCTTTGATGAGATTGCACTTAATCGCGATAGAATTAATCAACTTTCAGATGCTTTGGTTAACGTTACGCAGTATCTAAATGATTTTACTCAGTCAGCTAGAGCGACGCAAGTACGGATGTGGCGACGTATTCTCCTCGTGTTAAAATTTAACCATATCTTGGATGCCATGGAATTAATTATGCAAACGTACCATGAAGCTCGTTTACAATACCAACGACAGTACGCCTCCGTGGAATTGGACAGACTGACTGAGGAATTATTTCCATCGTCGGAGTTGCGTAAAGTACAAGACCTGCTACCTACAGGAGTTCAACTCATTGAGCCGTACATGTGGTATTATCAACATGTACTTGTGCAATCCCCGTGGCTACGTGATGGTGTCGATTCTCTGCATTACGTGGTCACTCTCCCACTTGTTGACAATGGTGCCTATGTCGAGTATAACATAAGGTCATGGGCTCTGTCCTTACGTACCCCCGGCCAGTTAATGAAAGTCATGTTATCCGCGGAGCATATTGGGTTAAATACGCGCACAGGATGGTACTTCCACCCTGCACGGTGTATGGGACGTACACCAAAGGTTTGTTATGGCAACGCCATGATGTCGTCACAGCATATACCTTGTATTGTGAGTATCTTATCTAACGTCACTAGTGATTTGTGTCTGGTTCAGTTGAGTCAAACTAACGATACAACCAGTAAGATATTTGAACTTGCCCCAGGCGAATTTGTTGTGCAGACATTTGGAGAAGATATTCAAGAACATTGTGACGGTGTTCCTACGATGACGCACAGTCTAGGTGCAGGACTCTATTTGCTGAGTCCCAACAATTGTACTTTTAGTGGTATGGATTGGAAGTTAAGTCAGGTTCAAGTGATGACTCAAATGGTTTCTCTGCTAGCGACTGTCGTTTCCTTACCACTTGTCGACATACCTACCATTCTGAATGAGTCTAACATACTAACCTCGCTGAAACTCACACCCTGGCATGACCTTCGTAAGGTGAAATATGTGCCCCTTAAACCGTTACGACCAGTGGAGCTAGAACGCGAGTCCACTATGTCGTTTTCCGAGAACTTGACGTACGTAATTTGGTTCAATTTTGTTTGTATGCATACTGGCTTTTCTTATTTTTCGTGTTATGCAACGTTTCAAGCTGTGTAAATTTTCTTGTATTCCTTGTTTTGATTGTTTTTCGAAGACTCTAGAGCAAACCTCTGTATCATCTAGTTTTAACACGCCTATGGCAGTTTTGTCCCAGGTCCGGCCAGCCTGTGGATTTGATTTTCCTCAACCTTCGGTTGACATTGTATTGGAAAAGTGAGTTAAATGTCATCGGTGCAGGATGGACATTTAACTTCTGGTGGGGAGGATATGTGGAATTTAGATGGATATAGAGGGACGCCTCGCATGTATCTGTTTGAGTTTCACATTTGCCCTAATCAGTTTTGGAAGTTTGTTAGTTGATTCAATGTCAATTCACGGGTTTGATCGGTACATGTACATACATTACAATTATATTGAGATTGGGAGCGTATCTGCTAATTGAGCGGAAGCCAGGAAATACTGACCGCTGTATGTACTTGAAGTGGTCAGGAAACACTGACCATTGAAGATAGCTGATGGATAATACAGTAACTGGTACGAGCGAGAGATTTGTCACATCAGGTCAATTGTATACTTGAATATTAAACCTAATTTACGCTGTATGTTATAGAAATGCATATAAATGAATTGTCTTCTGTTAAATGGATTAGTAAGAGTTTGAATCAGATGAGTATTTGTGCGCGGTTATATATTTTGGGCAGATCTAGCAAACCTGAACGTCTATTTAATATGATAAAGCTATACATGTATATTATTTGAATCAGTGTGGTCAAACAGGCCAGCTCTGTTCGAGCAATGACCAGCACTCAAGTGTCCATTCCGGTAGTTTCCCTAATTAAGTGTTTGAGTTGTGAGAAACTGAAGTTTAGGCCGAGCCTGCGTTAAGTATCTTGTTTACTCTACTGTATAAAAGTTTGATGTATATTACACTAGGCTAAGCATTAACACCATTGCTTCATCTGTACAGACGTTTTTGGTTATCATGATTTGCTGTACTTTGTCTATGTGATGATGCAGAAGTAAAACAACAGCAACCTCTGTTTATCTCAACGAGTTGTCTTGTAGTTCTTTGGATTGACCGAAGACGAACCTACAGAAAGGGTTACGTGGAGAAGATCCCCGTTGTCTTATCTCTTTCGCGGAAGCCCATAAACTGCGGATAAGACGCAAAAAGTCCACAACTTGTTTTATTTTTTTCAGTTGAGAACCCAGTAATTGGTTCAGTATTTCTTTATTCACAAACAAGAGAAAAAAACTATAAAATCTAACCTAGAGTCAAAGTCAATGTTTGATAACTGGTGTTAATTTATGGATAAGTTTTTCCATAATTGCAAGAAAGCCCTACTTAAGCTTACATTTTTGATAAGTCTGGTCACTGCAAGTCGAAAATAATCAGTTATCATCAATTAAATATAATTCCTATGGTAAAAAGATAGCAAAGTGATCCGGTTAACGAGCCAGAAGTCATGCGCCCAGCCACGCGTCAATGCAGCGCTATGGAGGCAAGATTGTCCAAGGATTAACTTAAGGACTCGAGGCCCGGTGAATGGGCTCAAACTATCGATACTTTTTTCTTTGCACATTTCAAGAGTTCAAGAATAAACCTATCAAGTGTTTCTGTTATTTTCCTTAAAAAATATTTGCAAACGTGAAATTTTAGCTCTCAAAAATTCACTGTCTGTGGAAGAACTCTGCGCTGTGGGAATTAAGGCGCATTGCTCACAGTCGGTGTCACCGCCTGATGTGACTTCCGCGCCTCGGCTAATTACCTGTAATTGCAATAAACACAATTCACGCGCTGCGCTCATTTAATGATAATTAGTTGTATTTCTACTACATTCATGTCGAGACCGCCAACGTTTACAAATTATTGAACAGGAAATTATATGGTCTATCTCAGTGTTTTCGCGTCACATGACAAAATAAACAAATTCAAACACACTGCTCAGGTGGTCAACCATTTCCGGAAAGCATGTGGTAGGCCTATATGGAGATATATATATTGCGAATTTGCGTATATATTTTTCATAATATCTCACTCGACATTCTATCAACATATCTTGGGAAGAAAACGTTACTAGATTACGCCGGTCGCCCGTAACACGCTTTAATTACTGGACGAGCGAAACACTGCATGCAGCTGGTATGGTCAGTATCGGACAATCGAAGTTTTGTTGACATATTCACCATCGTACATATAATTATAAAAAGGTAAACATTATTCCCGTAAATTGTATACTTTCGCGATAATAGTAAAGGTTTTTAACACCACACTGGAAATGGCTGCAGTCAGGTTTTTTTCGTTTGGCGTCTGTCGACTGACCTGCAGTTCCTGTTTTCTTCTCTTTCCTTGAGCTAGATTTTTTTTCAGTCGGCAATTAAATCTGTGAATGCCCGATTGCTGTAAGCCTTTTATAGAGTGCTAATTGGCGGTCGACGTTTGCTCAATCACCCGTGATGAGTGATTTCGGAAGGTGTGAAAACTGATCAACGAGGCATATCTTCGTGACTGGTTTTCTACACTTTCTTAAAATATATTGTTCCAAAGTGATTAAAGAACGTTTGGTCTATAATCCCTATATGTTGTGTGAGAATACTGTGTCATTATCATAAGTAGCGAATAATAATTACATATTATCATCTGAAAAATAGATGATTTTTGTTTACGCTCTATATCCGACATATGTTTTTTAAACAGCTGGTACATACAAACTTGCTAATAACTTCTCTATTTTTCATCCGATTATGTCAATTTTCGGGGAGCATAATATATACATTACAGTTCAAACCATTGTGTCTCAGTTTTTCAAAATGTTGCATTGTTTTGAAGTTATTGGAACTTGAACTAGACTTCAATCTTGTTTCAAAAAATAAACTTTACAACGCTCTCAAACTTTTTCTAAGAGTTAAAAAAAATAAAAAAAATGAGACGCTCGTTTGGTTTGAAAGGTTTATTATCTCTATGAGAAATCTCGGACTCGTTACTTGTAGAATAATAGGTGAAATTAGCGATATAAAAAAGACATTATTTTTTTGAAATAACTGTTTTCTAACTGCAACAAAACCGTTGAAATAAACGTAAGAATTAAATTTTTACTTTATTCGGTACGCTCGAATCGTGATCTTTCCAATCATATAAAACATATATATGTATGTGAAGTGGTTGTATTGAAATGAGACGGAATACACGAGGGTGTCTAGTATCAGGCGCTACCCCGGGACTCGAGTCCTTAAATTATAGTGTAAACACGAGATTGAATGATCGTTTCATCTTGTATATCATTGTAGTCTTCACCACTGTGATGAGACATTTCAGTTCAATTGTTACAATTCTATGCCGCTCAAATTCTCCCAGAGAGCGCCAGTTTCCAATCAATTTTGAAAAAAAAGAAATCTACGCCGCCAGGGTGGATACCCCCCTCTCAGACTCCCCCTCCCCCAAACTTGACAACTTGTCTACGCCCTTCAGATGATATTGTTATATCCCATCAGTAGTGGGTGTTTAGCGGGTTCTGGCACAACCTTATATGTAATACGCCACAAAATAGTGTTTTTGTTACTTAATATGTAATAATCCCTGATTTTACATATTTATTTTTGTTACTTAAGAAGTCATGATCCCCGTTTTCTTAAATTCCTGTGTTGTTACTTCATATGTATTCATTTTCATGTGTTGTTATTTAATATGTGTTAATCCCCGTTTTTGTTACTTCATATGTAATGCTCCTTGTGTTGTTACTTCATATGTATTAATCCCTGTTTTGTTACTTCATATGCAAGTTATATTTATAGAGCATCAACTCAGTTCTATTTTTAGATCCTGACATTGTTATTACACCTATTTTATTGTTATTTCTTTATTATTCCCTGTTCCTTTGTCTTTAATTCTCGACAAGTACAGACTTGACCCCGCATCTATGCAGAACAATAGTCTTCCCATAAACCAAGAGCCATATACGCCCACACACTGACATTATTGGTAAAACCCCTGTTCTATTCTTATTTCTTGCCAATTTCCTGCTCCTTTGTTATTTCTTGACAGACTTGTTCCCGCATCTAGGTAGAACAATAGTCTCCTGATAAACAATGATCGATGAGTCATATGGGAGTTAATAAACAAGTTGATACTTGTCCACACCTATATAAAGTTTCGCGCGTACACCCCTTTTAATTAAAGAACATCGCGGCAAAGAAAAAAGCACTCAGAAAATTCAAAAAAAGTCGGCTCCAGAGTGATCATGAAAGTTATAAGGAACTGAAAAGAATAGCAGAAAAAAAGCGTCAAAGAAGCCAAATCAAGATGCTGGGAAGATTTTTGCAACACTATAGATACGAAAACTAACTCAAAGAAAGTATGGAATAAAATAAAAAGCATTCAAGGGAAAGCAACTAACACAATACCTGTACTAAACAAAGCAAAGAGAACTAATCTCGAAAAGGCAGAATATCTTGCTGAATCATTCGCATCAAACAGTAACGATAGCAATCTGAAACCAGAATTCAGAAAAAATCAAACAAGAAACCATCCTGGAAAATGACACAAATGATTATATAGAAAACTACCTTAACGGAGACTTTAATATCAATGAATACAGAAAAGCTTTACACTCTAAAAAAGAAAGTTCACCCGGCGAAGACAAACTAGGGTATACAATTCTAAAGCACCTACCAAACAACACTCAGGAACTAATTCTAAAACTAATTAATGTGAGCTGGAAGACCAAACAACTCCCGAACAAATGGAAATCATCTATTGTCATCCCAATACCAAAACCTGGTAAGGATCCATCAGACAGTAAGTCATATAGGCCGATTTCACTCACGTCAAATTTATGCAAAATTATGGAAAGCATGGTCAAAAATAGACTTGAATATCACCTAGAAAGCAACAATCTGTTAAACAAAACACAAAGCGGTTTTCGGAAAAAAAGAAGTACTTTAGACCACATAGCCAGACTCCAACACTCAATCAAAAAGGGTAATGCCAAACACCAATATACATTAGGCGTTTTCTTGGATATAGAAAAGGCATTTGACCTTGTATGGCAGGACGGGATTATCACCCAATTAAACAACCTAGGAATTAAGGGCAGGATACAACACTGGATAAAAAAAATTCTTCATGACCGAAACTTCAAAGTTCGTATTGGTAACACCATATCCATGGACCACCAGCTAGATAACGGCACCCCACAGGGCAGCGTCATAAGCCCCACCCTTTATAACATCCTGATTAATGGCCTGGCCGACGAAATTGACACAAAACATCCTGAAATTGAACAATCACTTTTTGCTGACGATGCTGCCCTGTGGAAATCTGCTGGCTCGATAAAAAAATTAACAAGTATAATGCAAAAGGTACTAAATACAGTTAGCGACTGGGCCGATAAATGGGGATTCAAATTTTCAGCTGTCAAAACTACCGGTGTGCTATTCTCAAATAAACAAAACACAGATATCACGCTATCACTAGGAGTCCAGAAAATCGAGTTTAAGAATAGTGTAAAATACCTAGGTATGATCTTCGACCGAAAACTCACTTGGAAAGACCACATCGACCAATTAATTATTCGGAGTAACAAAGACCTGAACCTTATGAGGTGCGTATCGGGTACCAACTGGGGGGGCCAATAAACATAGCATAATCAAATTATATCAAACACTCATCAGATCCAAAATAGACTATGGTTCAATCGCCTACCAATCAGCATGCAAGACCCAGTTGAAAAGAATAGACAGCATTCAGTATTCGGCCTTAAAAATAGCCACCGGGGCGTTCAAAGGAACTCCTTTATGTAGTCTACAAATAGAAACTAATGAAAAACCTTTACATTTAAGACGAGAAGAGCTGTCGATGAAATATGCAGGGAAAACAATAGCCAAGGGCGAAAACCACCCATGCCACAAAATTTTTGGCCCAAAAACCGAATACGAATACCTAAAAACGAAATGGGGAAGAGACTCCGCACCACTCGGTTACACGATAGAACGATTATTCCAAGAACACGACATTCCTATCTCTTGTATCTCTGACACTGACAAGGTCAATAGACCACCATGGCAACTAATCACACCTCACGTGGATACGAATATACATAGCTACATCACCAAACAGGACAACCCAGAGCATATAAGGGTCACTGCCCTCGAATATATTGACACACTTTGGAAAAATCGCTTGAGAATATATACAGACGGCTCCAAAAACACAAGTCACAATACAGGTTCTGCATTCGTTATACCAGAACTCGACATTCACCAAGGTTTCAAACTACCAGACAATATGTCTGTATACACCACTGAATTACTCGCCATAATCAAGGCCCTCGAATGGGTTCTTCAGAACCGACCGGTTTCCACCGATATTCTTAGCGATTCCTTAAGCGGACTGGTATCTATAGCGAACTCCAAATCCGACAGCAGACCTGACCTCATACACGAAATAGAAATTTTATGTACACAAATACGAGACAATGACATTGACGCCATTTTAGCTTCCCGCCCACGTGGACGTTAGGGGAAACGAAGCCGCCGATAGGACAGCCAAAGACAGCCTCACCAAATCTGCACCTGACGTGCATATAGGACTAGGAACCAAAGAACTGAATTCTATCATTAAAACCAGAATAGATAGTAAATGGGAAAAGGAATGGAACGAAGAAAACCGAGGTAGCTCACGTTGCTCTGTACATTGCCTTGGCATACTTCTCTAGTAAAGTTGGAACGTGAATCCTCATCGATGAGTGGGATGCAGAGACGGCCTGCTGCATCCAATCAGAATGCGCGTTACGTAGCAGTTGATTACAAAAATGGCGGCCCCCACTAAGAACGAGCTGTGTCGAATGTGCGGAGATATTCTGCCGAAAAAAAACCCAGAAGCATTTTCACGGTCACTTTCGGTGTTCTGATCAATTGAATCAGCTTTTGGGACGCGCTGCACGATCGAACGATAAGGAATCGCCTTACGAGTGTGGTCGACTTGAAATTAAAGGGGAACAACTCCTGGGGACAAAAAATCGCTCATGAGGTAGATGGCTACATAGTATTCTAGATAAGGGGAAAAGACGGAGTTGTGGATTCCAGCTAGACAGTAAACGTGACGACCGCATCATCACAAGATTAAGACTAGGCAAAACAGGACTAAAATCACACCTCTCTAAGCTAATAAAAAACCACTATGCACCTCATGCAAAAACGAAGAAGAAACGATAGAACATTTTATACTCAAATGCCCAAAACATGACACCTATCGCCGCACACTGGAAAACGAGCTCAAAAACTTAAATGTCCCTCTGTCGTTGGCTTCCATATTAAATCCTTAACCTCCTCTTATAAACAAGGTATACTCCACCTTACTAGCTTACATCAAATCGACTGACTATTACTCTACCATTTAATATTATATGGTTACACCAAGAAACCAAAGACCAAATTTAAATAAATGTAGCACGCTTAGAGTCGAAACTATATTACAGGGGCGGAAATAAGGGTCCGTGATCAGAAATGACTGATCAAATTTGGACACTAACCAATCAAAATGCCATAGCAAAAACATAGACAAATTCATTGATCAAATTAAAAGCTCGTAATAATGAGCACCGATCAAATTGTGTTCCCTTATTTCCAACCCTCTTTAACGAATGTTAACCGTCCGGTTTTCTAGCAGGGGCAGAAGACTGGAGGTTATATCAAACATTCACAATCGGCTTTAATTATAATAATATTTTTTTATTTATAATAATTAGTTACTTATTAACTGATTTATTTATGTACCTAATTAATTATTGCTATTGACCATGTGTGACTTAGATCACGATAGTGCCTGTCGGTGGCAAAAAATAACACCAGAAAGCAAGAAACTACAAACTCTTCTATTCTTTGTAATACAGGCACAGCACACTGAAGAGCACAGACGAGTAAGACCAGCCATGAAACAGAACACCGATGACGACAAAAATTATTAAACAGCACCGTGAGTGACAACACCCCAGAAACCACCCTGACCTAGCCATTTCAGTGGAATCCCAAAAACCCACACCTTGACCACGGACAATCAACGGAAACAAGAACAGCTTCTACATCCAAACCAAATCGAACAATGCCTACCACAACCACGGACAATTGAAACCATACTCACTGAAGACAACACAGTTCAGATGTGCCACACCTGAGATGCCACCGATTGTCTAATGCAAATATGATCCTTTGACTTTCACCAATATAGGATGTAGACCTGCCATCCTGTACCCCAATACCCATTCCAAGCAATTGTTACAGGCACAGATTTCTGGAAGAACCCGCCTATGGTTCTCCCAGTTTTTTCTGGACGGCTTTGTGTACAGAGGGGTACAAAGACAAAGGAATCACCCACGCGACTACAATATACAATGAACTCATATACTTACCAATATAACCAAATCAAAAACCAACCGATGAACCTGTACATAGACAATTCTTCTACTCTATTTATATCTCCATCCGCACATTTATTATTATTTACTTATTTATATATTTATTTAATTGTTTATTTGATAATACAGCGCTTGTAAACATCTTTAACAAACTAAGAAATGTAACGTGTAATTAAAATAAAACATTGAGTTGATGGGCTGCGAAATCCGTAGGGGAAGCGGCCCTTAAACTGCAATTTCAATCAAAAAACCCCTTTTAATTCACCATGGATCCATACGAGAGAACCCTCATCAAGCTAAAAGCGGTATCTATCGGGGCGATATTATTACTCATCGCCCCGCTCATCGTGCTGTCATCCATTCGTACGTCCTGTGTAAAGTGCACACCCTGTAAGACATGTTCACCATGTAATAGTCCCCTAGAAACCACCGTGCCTCTGTCTTGTGCCTATCCCAATACCCGTGTAATAACCACCATTCCGAACAGAACTATATGCACGTCTATGCAGAGTTAATCATCACACTCCTGCAAAATATTGGTGAGTATTAATACCGTACAGGTGTGATGTTTTTGAATAGCCTGGTGATATTGCTTCCTTGCTGAAAAAATCACGCAAGTTTACGCAAAGTAAATCTCATTTTAAACGCTAAGTTTAAAAACTACCTGAATTGAATTGAATTGAAATTCTATTCACCATACAGAGAAGATTTGTATATAAATCAATGTGGAATGCGTCCATATTGTCCGTATATCGGCGGGAATAAAACCGTTGCGGGTTTGTTTTATCCCTAAGAAGATATATGTTTTAAAACATTGAACAGCCAGAGTATAATTATATATATATATAAACAGATGGTAAATGTGAATACCTCTAATATATGAGATAGCTGCTAAATTCCTATATATTCCATTGACGCAGACTCCTGATGATGGGCTAGCGTGTGATATTTTATACACTACGTAATATCCGAATGAGCCCGAAACATAGTTATGGATGTATATATAATATGCAAATATGTGTGCAAACATTAAATTTGAACATATTTCCTGGCTGTGTCGAGTCTGAACCATCCGAGGTTGTTGGTGTGTTTATGGGTGTTCCTCACACGGCCTGGGCAAATTATACACAATATTGTATAAACTCCTGCAAAGATACAGATATAGAAAGGTTATCATACAGATATTGACATAGACCATTAATTTATAACAATACACTTGACACTGAATTTCAAAGAAATTCTCTTAACTCCACCAGATACATTTTTGTGTAATGAAAATATACTATTATAATGCAGAAATGGCATGCTTAACAGAGTATATTCTGATTAACGGAAATCAGAATAACAGAATAATTACAACTACACGTATGTTAAGGCTTTCATTCAAACATTTTAAATAGCCTTAACACTTTCTATTGCCAACCACGACTGAAACTGTTCACGCCGTATAATATATAAATCTATAACCACAGACCATCATTCCTGGCTAATTATTAAAAATAGTTTTATCTTATTACTTCGAAACGTTTAACAACACAATGGTAACAGCTGCCCAATATTTAACATGTTCAACCCTGCATCCAGCGGAGAATAGAATCAATTAATGCCTCACTTTAACTATAATAGCCCTATAGAGTAAATATACAGTGTCCTTTGTTAATGGCCGCTCTAACTCAGCTTCCGGGGAACTCTATTATCTAAAGGCCGGCTTGTATGTGCTGAAGCTATTGTGAGCGATCATTGACCAACTGAAATCAATTTTACTGTTAAATTCCATACACATTAACTAAGGCTCATTTTCTGCACGCTTTTTACATTATATTATTCATTTTGTCACACAATTTTCAAAATTAAGCTATATTCCAGCTTATTTATACATATAATATTACACAAGGCTATTCTATGGATAACAACTTCTTTATTGCTATAGAGCTGACGTTTCGTTGGAGATACTTCCAACTTTTTCAAAGCTAATGAGCTCTCATTAGCTTTGAAAAAGTTGGAAGTATCTCCAACGAAACGTCAGCTATACAGCAATAAAGAAGTTGTTATCCATAGAATAGCCTTGTGTTATATACGCCGACTTCTAAATGCCTATCAAAGAAATCATATAATATTAATATATTTATATGATACCTTTGTGTATTTTCCTGCTGGGCAATCCGCTTTTTATGATCATTGGGTTATTTCTTTTAAGCAGGTGACAATAAAAAGATATGTGCAACCCACTGTGAATAATGGTATAGTTAAAACCCTTTGTTATGGCATCCATTTAGATATTCAAAGTACAATAAAATGTAACAAAGGTCTTAATTTTCATTCACCCGACCGGTATACAAGTCCAGACAGCTGATACTAGAGTATAGAATGATCAAAATATGTGACGATTTGTGTTCTTTACGAACATTGTGAAATGTAGAAAAATTTGAATTACATGGTAAGACACTGTTATTAAATTAATACCTTGCAAATTAGTTAATCATCAATGATTTAATTTATAATTCTAAATTTAGAAACTCACTTCAAATCTCCATTAACTTTTTTAATACAACACACAAAGTAGGTTATATCCTAAATTGATTTTCTTTGTCCAAAAATACCCACCAATCAGAGAACAGCTCTTATTTTGTCTAAAAATATCCACCAATCAGTGAGTAAATGAGTCAATGATTCAGTGAGTAAATGAGTTTTCTTGAGTTAGTGAGTAAATGAGTCAGTGATTCAGCGAGTAAATGAGTCAATGAGTTTTCTTGAGTTAGTGAGTAAATGGGTCAATGATTCAGCGAGTAAATGAGTCAATGATTCAGTGAGTAAATGAGTTTTCTTGAGTTAGTGAGTAAATGAGTCAATGATTCAGTGAGTAAATGAGTCAATGAGTTTTTTTGAGTTAGTGAGTAATTGAGTCAATGATTCTTTGTTAAGCATGCCATTTCTGCATTATAATAGTACATTTTTATGACACAAAAATGTATCTGGTGGAGTCAAGAGAATTTCTTTGAAATTCAGTGTCAAGTGTATTGTTATAAATTAATGGTCTATGTCAATATCTGTATGATAACCTTTCTATATCTATATTTTTGTAGGAGTTTATACAACATCGTGTATAATTTACCCAGGCCGTGTGAGGAACACCCATAAACACACCAACAACCTCGGGTGGTTCAGACTCGACACAGCCAGGAAATATGTTCAAATTTAATGTTTGCACACATATTTGCATATAATATATACATCCATAACTATGTTTCGGGCTTATTCGGATATTACGTAGTGTATAAAATATCACACGCTAGCCCATCACCAGGAGTCTGCGTCAGTAGAATATATAGGAATTTAGCCGCTATCTCATATATTAGAGCTATTCACATTCACCATCTGTTTATATATATATAATTATACTCTGGGTGTTTAATGTTTTAAAACATATATCTTCTTAGTGATAAAACAAACCCACAAGGGTTTTATTCCCGCCAATATACGGACAATATGGACGCATTCCACATTGATTTATATACATATCTTCTCTGTATGGTGAATAAAATTTCAATTCAATTCAATCCAGGTAGTTTCTTAACTTAGCGTTTAAATTGAGATTTACTTTGCGTAACTTGCGTGATTTTTTCAGCGAGGGATCAATATCACCAGGCTATTCAAAAACATCACACCTGTACGGTATTAATACTCACAAATATTTTCCAGGAGTGTGATGATTAACTCTGCATAGGCGTGCATAGTTCTGTTCGGAGTGGTGGTTATTACACGGGTATTGGGATGGGCACACGA
Source organism: Hanleya hanleyi (assembly GCA_036873755.1). Lineage (NCBI taxonomy): Eukaryota > Metazoa > Mollusca > Polyplacophora > Lepidopleurida > Hanleyidae > Hanleya > Hanleya hanleyi. The sequence continues at coordinate 4,110 of JAVTVY010017870.1, read as the reverse complement.
CGGAGGCACGGTGGTTTCTGGGGACTATGACACGGTGAACATGTCTTACAGGGTGTGTACTGTACACAGAACGTACGAACGGCTGACAGCACGATGAGCGGGATGATGAGTAATAATATCGCCCCGATAGATTCTGCTTTTAGCTTGATGAGGGTTCTCTCGTATTGATCCATGGTGAATTAAAAGGGGTGTACACGCGAACCTTTATATAGGTGTGGACAAGTATCACCTTGTTTATTAACTCCCATATGAATCACCGATCATTGTTTATCAGGGGACTTGTTCTAGGGTGCACTCCACACCAGGCCGCGGTTTCGCACAAATGCTCCCCCCCCCCTCCCTAATTTCATTATAAGGAAGGTGGGCTGTTTTTGACAGCATGGTAATTCTTCTTCCCTTACTACTAACTGATATCTATAGTATCACCCTACTGAATGTAACCATTTCTTCAAACGAGGATATAACAATTGCTTGCTGGTCGCACCTAATTGTTTCCGGAATTGAATATCTGGCAGGCCAAAATCCTCACTTTTTCGGGAAACGAAAATGATTCCTTTATGGCGATAAAATTTTACAAAAAACGAGTAGTTCGACCCCCTATTGTTTCCCCCTTTTCAAAATGCCCGCTGGACGGAAAAACGTTCACATGTCTAACAAGAAAATCATTTCGTTTGATTTCTCTGGATGGTGGGTCGAATATGACACATTTTCGTACATTTTATGGAGTTTTTCAGAAAAGGTGAAGAAGGTTTAAGGAGGATTGCACGTCTTTCCTTTTCAATTTCAATAGCTCACTTGTCTCCTGGAATAATGGCATGAGTGTGCCCATTCGGAAAATATATACTTTTACAGGGGTTTTGTTAAAGATTTTACATATATTTAGGGCCGAAGACCCGAACCCATGTCCATTTTTAACCGCACATCATTTAGGTGTGGAATCCTCCCTTAATATAGGCTTCATTGCACGGTTATAATACACGAGTAGGTCAAATACTGTATGTTCTCCTACACTACACTCGTTAAAAGCGCTTATTCGGACCTTGTAATGACTTGATAAGGAAGGGGATAGTAAAGTTCATTTATCTTAGTCAGAAATGTTGCGATTTTATGCATACTACATGGTACGAGATCATTGCCCTTGTATATATGCTATTTGGACGTATACAGAATTACCTCCCCTTGGTTAGGCATATATGTTACGATTAGTGACCTGTATGTCCCAATTATTGTCAATGTGAATGTGAAAGCGATTAATTTTTAATACGGATCACACCAGCACCCTGATCTAAAGTGAATGAGAGCGTATTATTCTGGTTTTGTCCCTTTAAACTCGAAGTTTTATACTCCCACCCCTCAATTTTTTGAAAACGTCGGAATGAAAAATTATTGACAATTTGGCTTGCATTTCAGCTACTTTTGCGTTTATTTTGCTTCTCATGCGTCATTCGAAAGTAGGTCAACGTTCCCGATCTTTGTTCATGGGTTTCACTGTCACCGGCAAAGCATAATGCTATGATATTCTTATTGAGCTCTGAAACTCGCGATTTTTCAGCAAAAGTCGCAAAAACAAAAATGGGGTAGGGGGAAAGTGATTGACGGGATATCCGATAGAAATTCTGAGAAAGCACCCCCCTAGCCTTAAGGATGCACTTCACACTAGGCCACGGTTTCGCACAAATGCCCCTAATTTCATAATAAGGAAGGTGGCCTGTTTTTGACAGCATGGTAATTCTTCTTCCCTTTCTACTAACTGATATCTATAGTATCACCCTACTGGATGTAACCATTTCTTCAAACGAGGATATAACAATTGCTTGCTGGTCGCATCTACGCGCCACTACAGAGTTAATTGTTTCCGGAATTGAATATCTGGCAGGCCAAAATCCTCACTTTTTCGAGAAACGAAAATGATTCCTTTATGGCGATAAAATTTTACAAAAAACGAGTAGTTCGACCCCCTATTGTTTCCCCCTTTTCAAAATGCCCGCTGGACGGAAAAACGTTCACATGTCTAACAAAAAAATCATTTCGTTTGATTTCTCTGGATGGTGGGTCGAATATGACACATTTTCGTACATTTTATGGAGTTTTTCAGAAAAGAAGGTTTAAGGAGGATTGCACGTCTTTCCTTTTCAATTTCAATAGCTCACTTGTCTCCTGGAATAATGGCATGAGTGTGCCCATTCGCAAAATATATACTTTTACAGGGGTTTTGTTAAAGATTTTACATATATTTAGGGCTGAAGACCCGAACCCATGTCCATTTTTAACCGCACATCATTTAAGTGTGGAATGCACCCCCACCCGACATGTCTGTCAAGAAATAACAAAGGAGCAGGGAATTAGCAAGAAATATGAATAGAACAGGGGTTTTACCAATAATGTCAGTAGTATATAAAAGACGGAAAAGGTCGTATTTTGCCGGGGGAGGTAACTCTTGCATCCGACAGGGGGCGCCACCAGCTCAAGAGAGCTCCCCGCAAAAGGGAGGTAACTCTGGATGCACTTTTGTGATTTTTGGCAAATGCCGGGTTATCTTCCCTGATTCGAACATTTGCATATTAAATCTATACGGGAAAATGCCTGTATGGGGTATGGATGGTCCGATTGGGTCGTATGAGGTATCAATGTGAAGCAGCCGTGAAGGGGCATCCGACGGGGTGGGTGTGGGGTTGAAATAGCGTCATTCTGCGCATGCGCGGTGGACAACGGGTATGGAAATAGACGTTTTGGGGTCTAGGTGAGCCACTAATGGCCCGATGGAGTTGAGTGAGGTATCAATGTGAAGCATAGGTGAGGGGGCATCTGACTGGACTAGTGTCCCGGTCGTTGTCAACATTCTGCGCATGCGCAGACAGGGAATTGTGGGAAAAGGGTATGGAAATAGACGTTTTGCGGTCGAGGTGGGCCACTCGTGGACCGATGGGGTCGAGTGAGGTATCCATGTGAAACCTATGTGAGGGGGCATCCGATGGGCTGGGTGTGGGGTTGAAATATCAGCATTCTGCGCATGCGCGGTAGACAAAGGGTATGGAAATAGACGTTTTCGGATCTTTGTGGGCCCCTAATGGGCCGATGGAGTCGTATGAGGTATCAATGTGAAGCCTATGTGAGGTGGCATCCACCTGGACTAGTGCCTCGACCGTTGTCAATATTCTGGGCATGCGCAGACAGGGAATTGTGGGAAAAGGGTATGGAGATAGACGTTTTGGGGTCTAGGTGGGCCACTAGTGGTCCTATGGAGTCGTATGAGGTATCAATGTGAAGCATTCGTGAAGGAGCATCCGCCGGGGCGAGTGAGACGTGGAACTGACGTCATTCTGCGCATGCGCAATGGACCAAGTATATGGAAATAGGCGTTTTGGGATCTAAGTGAGCCACTTATGGGCCGATGGAGTCGTATGAGGTATCAATGTGAAGCCTATGTGAGGGGGCATCTGCCTGGACTAGTGTATCGCCCGTGTTCAACATTCCGGGCATGCGCAGACAGGGAATTGTGGGAAAAGGGAATGGAAATAGACGTTTTGGGGTTTAGGTTGGCCACTATTGGTCCGATCGAGTCCACTGAGGTATCAATGTGAAGCACACGAGAGGGAGCATCCGACTGGGTGGATTTGGGGTAGGAATATCGTCATTCTGCGCATGCGCAGGCAGGCCATAGTATAGAAATAGACATTTTGGGGCCGATATGGCCCACTAGTGGTCCAAATGGGTTGTGGGAGGTGTCAAAGTGAAGCTTTTGTGGGGTAGAGTCAGAATGGCGTGTTTTTTATTGTAAGTCGCGTCAATCTGCGCATGCGCAGTTGGGTGTAGTAAGTAAAGTGGCCATTTTGGGGAAGTGAAGGCAGGTATTTGGTGTAGAGATGGACCACTATTGCTCCGAATGCGTCGTGTGAGGTGTCATTTTGTAGCTGTCGGGGTGGAGACTCCGATTTGAAGGATGTCCACTCCATCTGTGGCGTCATCGGTGACATCAGCAGTAGGAGTAGTAGCCAAAGTGGGCATCTTGGGGGTGTGAAGGAAGGTGTTTTGGGATAGAAATGGACCATTCTTGGTCCGAATGCGTCGTATGAAATGGCATCTTGTAGCAACGCCCGCCAACGCCAAGCT